>JAKUCV010001686.1:30210-85715 GCA_028386065.3 Turnera subulata | reverse complement strand
TCATATGAGACATATGAGTCATGTTTGTTAGGCAAAATGACTAAGGCTTCCTTTACGGGTAAAGGTGAAGAGCCTAGGACTTGCTAGGTCTAATACATACTGATGTATGCGGACCTATGTCTACACAGGCTAGAGGTGGTTTTCAATACTTCATTACATTTACTGATGACATCAGTAGATACGGCTAAGTGTATCTAATCAAACACAAGTCGGAATCCTTTGAAAAGTTCAAAGAATTTAAGAATGAAGTACAGAATCAACTCGGAAAAGTGTTAAGATGCTTCGATCAGATCGAGGCGGTGAATACTTAGACCGAGGTTCTCTTGACTATCTAAGGAGTTGTGGTATAGTATCACAACTCACTCCACCGGGTACGCCTCAATGGAATGGTGTATCCGAAAGGAGGAACCGAACCTTGTTAGACATGGTTCATTCTATGATGAGTCAAGCTGGCCTTCTATTTTCTTTTGGGGACATGCATTATTGAGTGCTGCATTTACCTTAACCGTGTTCCATCTAATTCGGTTGAAAAGACATCATATGAGATATGGACTGGGAAGCATCCCATTTTGTCTTTTATAAGGATTTAGGGTTGTGAGGCTTACGTGAGACGTGAAGCGTCAGATAAACTCGGCCCTAAAACCGATAAGTGCCTTTTGTATGATGCCTTAGAGGGTATTATTTCTATAAATCCTCTAGAGCACAAAGTGTTTGTGGCTCGGAATGCTATTTTTCTAGAAAGAGTGTCTATTTCTAGAAGAATCAGTGGGAGGAAAATAGAACTCGAAGAAGTTCGAGATATAGAGGCTGAGATGGAACAAAGGACAGGATCCGCAAGTTGTTGTGGGTGAGAATCCTGTTCCTGTAACACATGGACCGCGTAGGTCGGATAGGATTCGGCATGAGCCCGAGAGATATGGATTTCTCGTGACTCATATTGGAGATGTGATGCTCACGGATGAGGATGAGCCCACTTCCTATCAGCAGGCCATTACGGGTCCGGACTCCAAGAAGAGGCTAGAAGCCATGAATTCGGAAATGGAATCCATGTATCAAAACAAGGCATGGACCTTAGTTGANACATCATATGAGATATGGACTGGGAAGCATCCCATTTTGTCTTTTATAAGGATTTAGGGTTGTGAGGCTTACGTGAGACGTGAAGCGTCAGATAAACTCGGCCCTAAAACCGATAAGTGCCTTTTGTATGATGCCTTAGAGGGTATTATTTCTATAAATCCTCTAGAGCACAAAGTGTTTGTGGCTCGGAATGCTATTTTTCTAGAAAGAGTGTCTATTTCTAGAAGAATCAGTGGGAGGAAAATAGAACTCGAAGAAGTTCGAGATATAGAGGCTGAGATGGAACAAAGGACAGGATCCGCAAGTTGTTGTGGGTGAGAATCCTGTTCCTGTAACACATGGACCGCGTAGGTCGGATAGGATTCGGCATGAGCCCGAGAGATATGGATTTCTCGTGACTCATATTGGAGATGTGATGCTCACGGATGAGGATGAGCCCACTTCCTATCAGCAGGCCATTACGGGTCCGGACTCCAAGAAGAGGCTAGAAGCCATGAATTCGGAAATGGAATCCATGTATCAAAACAAGGCATGGACCTTAGTTGATCCACCCGAAGGGGTAAAACCCATAGGGTGCAAGTGGGTCTTTAAGAAAAGACCGACATGGATGGTAATGTGATTACCTATAAAGGGCGGTTGGTTGCAAAAGGTTTCAAACAAGTTCATGGTATAGACTATGATGAAACCTTCTCACTAGTTGCCATGGTTAAATCCATCCGGATTCTTTTGGCTATAGCCGCATACCATGATTATGAGATATGGCAAATGGATGTCAAAACCGCTTTCCTTAACGGAAATCTTTTAGAGGATGTGTATATGACACAGCCTGAGGGTTTTGTCGATCCAAAGAATGCCAATATGGTATGCAAGTTGCAAAGGTCCATTTGTGGACTAAAGCAAGCTTCTAAGAGTTAGAATCTTCGTTTTAGTAAAGTAATCAAAGAGTTTGGTTTCATTAAAAGTGAAGATATTTCATGTGTTTACTAGAAGGTTAGTGGGAGCACTATTGTTTTCTTGTTGTTGTAGGTTGACGACATTCTACTTATTGAGAATGATATTCTGACACTAAAAATCTGCAAAGACTTGGTTAGGAAAGAATTTCTCAATGAAAGACTTAGGAGAAGTTGCCTAAGTGTTAGGTATAAAGATCTATAGAGATAGATCCAAAAGGCTTCTCGGGCTAAGTCGGAGTAAATATGTTGACAGGGTGCTAAAGGCGTTTAGCATGCAAGATTCCTAGAAGGTTTTCTTGCCCATGTCACATGGCATATGTCTCTCAAAGAGTCAATGTCCTAGTGCGACTAGGGAGAGAGAGCGGATGAGTAAGATCCCTTGTGCTTCGGCAATAGGATCTATCATGTATGCCATATTATGTACTCGACCGAATGTCACTTATGCTCTGATTGTCACGAGCAGATGCCAATCTGATCCCGGTGAAAGTCACTGGACAACAGTTATATATATCCTTAAGTATGATTGGCTTTAGTGCAAGTGGGAGATTGTTAGTGTAATATGCCCAAAAGCCAATCATGGATGATTATTTGTTGTCATGTATACACATTAAGGTTATTCCAATAAGTATCGTTTATGAGATAAACGCTTGCACATACTTATAACCCTAGAATATTTCATATTCTTAAATGTCCCTAGTCGATTATTATTACGGATGGGCTGTAATAATAAATTAAGACTAGCGTATGTTGAGAATTGCATATGTGATATGAATTCTACATACGGGTACAAGTTGGAGAACTTGTGGACTGGACCGACCCACATAAGAACACTACATGGAACGTTATATGTATGTCGTTAGTGGTTCTTATAGATGTAATTGTCCTCCGACCTGAGATCGTCAAGGTATCCAACATATGAATCATGTACTTTGATATCATTCCTAGTCATCCGTAACTGGGTGGACATAAGGGTAATCATTGGGTATATGCCGAGTATGTAGTGGGTTTTGATTAATCAAGAGGGGATTCGTCCGACCCATATAACGGGTATATTATCGTATGGTTTCTTGATAGAGCTGAACTGTTAAATGCATGGCCATGCTCGGATTAGGTGATATGGTGATATCACAGGTATCCGTTTTATACAGTTAACTCGGGGATCAAGAAACATAGATTAAACATATACGAGATTGACATATTCCATGTCTCATGTTTGATCTAGATAATGGGACGAAGGGACGATGACATATTCCGAGGCATAGAGAATCAGTACTGATCTTGTCGTTCGGGTAGCAATGATGTGTTGCTAGACGCCGCTCTTTGCTTATAATTGTAAAATGAGAATTTTACAATTATTGCCGGACGTTACAAGTGCCTACTGGGTCACACACATAGAACCGATGATTCGAGCAGATGGTCGAACCGTGGTTGGACCATAGTTGGACCGGGTGTGGTTGGATCGTGGTTGGACCGTGGTTGGACCATGGTTGAACCAGGGCCGGTTTTGGGATCAATAATTCTGTGAATTATTGTTCAGACATGCTTGTTTGGTAGGTTGTGGTCTTATTGGGATTAGTGGGGGACAATGGTGGGTATCATCATCATCATTGGTCCACCATTATGGGCATTAGTGTTTAAACTATTGTGCATTATGGAGGATGGGGCTAAGGATTGTGATCTGATCACATTCTCCTCTTCACTCACGTTTCGCAGCCTAGCTCCTGCCTTTGTGCTTTTGGTTTTTCAGACCTCACATTCTCCTCACCATCCTCTTCACTTTGTGAAAGAGAAGAATCAAAACACACACCCAAAACACTTAGCTTCCGGTTTACTGCTGCTAGCACCCAGTCCGGGAGTGCTCGAGGTTTGATTCGTAGGACGATTTCAAGCCAATCACGATTCGTGTGGATACCGTAGAGGAGCCAGGCCGTTGTCTTGCTCTTGCTGATTCCATCCAGCATTTAGGTGAAAGATCCTAATACTCCAAGTATGTAAAAATTGTTATACGGTTTATGATGCATCACTTGGTTCTTGGTTAAGTTTCCTTGCTTCCGCTGTGCATTTGATGTTGTATATGAGTGTCATATAGATTACGGAAACTTACACTTAATGCTATATTGGACCCGGGAGGTCTTATTGCTATATTGGACCCAGGGGGTCTTAATGCTATATTGGACCCGGGGGGTCTTATTGACCCTAAATTGGAACCATGAGGTCTTGTTGCTATATTAGACCCAAGGGGTCTTGTTGCTAGTTTGGACCCGGGGGGTCTTGTAGCTAGCTCGGACCCAGGGGGTCTTATAGCTAGTTTGGACCTAGGGGGTCTTGTTTGAGCCCATAAGGTAATTTCCTTATGTCATCAGTTCTTATCTTGTTTACCCTGAAGGTGCAAGTCAATATATATTGAATCATTTTATTTTATGTTCAGTTTTATTTAATTTTATTTTCTTTACAGTATTTTTATAATCGTTTCTAGAATAATGGCTCAGGCATTAGTCTTGAAGACAATACAAGTTGACATCCAAGGGGGAGGGTTATATGTGTGGATGTCAACTATTTCACATAATAGTACATTCTCGAAATAAAGAAAGATTAACGCGCTCTAGAAGAGCATAAGGTTGAATACATTCCCGAAGAACGCAAGCTTTACTTATCTAGAAGATCATATATTTACGCTCTGGAAGAGCATATAGTATATACTCTTGAAGAGTACAGACACCCCCAATGACAGTAATAAAGAAATTATTATGGATCCCGTTAAATTTATTCTGCTCTATTCCCTGAAGTGAATAAAATAGTATTATTAATTGTTCCTATGGCCGTGGATAAGTTTGTGATGACAAGGTTATAATGATAAAGGGAAAATATGCATATTATTATTGCATAATGGATCCATAACTGGAGAACATTCAAAGAAGAATTGTTCTGATACATAAGTTCAAATAGATATTTATCTTTTGGGTACAACATTGACTCTAAAACTTTGAGCCTCACTGTTGATGTTGACCCTAACACTGTCATTCCAGGAGAACCACATACCACCCATGTTATTTTCTCCAGGTATCTCAAATCGATTTGTTGGAGGAAAACGGAGTGGAATTACCCCATGGTTCTCTGCAGGTTGCCACAAAGTTTCAGTAATCAGTACCATGTTGGGCTTGTACTGATTCTTTAGATCCCTTAAGGTACGCACAAAATCTTGGAATTTTCTTGCTACACCCCTGCAATTCCATAGTAGAAGTCATACCTTAGGCCATGTAGGTGGTAACCCAAACACCCTTGGGACACTCCGAGCCATCATGGAAACCTGATAGTAACTGCTTTGATTTAATATTTGACATGAAGGCTCTAGCTGAAATTCCTGCAATCTATTAGATATGAAAAACATAATAGAGTTAGCCGAGCCATAAAAGGAAGCCCTTAGATTGCTTTGGTCCTCTAGGAAGAAGGTTTCTTCCATAGGAGTTACAAAGAACCTAGATGAGTAAAGCTCATCAACAAAAACTAAACGAGGAATCCTTGCGAGTTCACTCGGTAGTTCCTCCTGCTGCTCATTCACCATGCTGTAGGCTAGTCTATTCCTCCTTCCTAGAGAGGCACCTTCAACAAAAAAAATGGTAACGGGAGAAGGCATGTTTTTATTTTGTTGATGTTTTTCTGTATGTTTCTATCATATATCTCCCCCCTTCTTATAGTCTGAGCTTAGATAGCTAGGTGTCAGTTTTCATATATGGACCCTCTTTCTATCTCTGAAAAGATCCAGAAGATTTTTCGGTAATTTGCATTATTTTTTTTCAGAAAATTCCAAAGCTTCCCAATCCTCGAGGATTTGCTTTTGAAAATGTTTGCCACTACATTAATTATTGCTCAATAATTCTGATCTTTTTGGACTTAAGTGGCAGAAATAAGCCTAAAATTGGCACATATATAGCTAACCTGAAGCTAGCAGTTGAGTAATTGAAACTTACCATATCTAGCCAGAAGCTGGAATGCACTAGCCTGAAGCTAGCAATTTTAAGTGTTTAAATACACAGTTTGCACAGCCCGAAGCTGTGATCAATAAGAAGTTGATTATTGGATATCTTGTTTGGCATGACCGGTTGGGCCATCCCGGATCAGTAATGATGCACGAAATTTGTTTGGTCATTCATTGAAAAACCAGAAGTTTTTTTTACAATCAATGAATTTCCATGTGTGAGTTTGCTGCGAAAATTAATTGTTCGGCTTTCCTAAGATAAGGTTGGCCTAGAATCACCAGTAAGTTTTGGAAATAATTCAGGGATATGTACGTCGACTGATAAATCCGCCGTGTTGACCATCTAGGTAATTTTTATGATGCATCGACTAGATGGTCTATTGTGTGCTTGTTAGACGCAAGTTGGCATTATGCGCACTTATTTTAATGATTAAGCCACTTGCGGGTACGCATCCCTGATTTTGTTATAAGACTATATGTCTAGATAATATTGGTATGTTTCTTCAATAGATAATGTATATCATTGGAAATAAACCCAAACAGATCTGGGGGACTGTTGACAATTGATTGCAGGACCATTGTTAATGAAATATTACTGTTTGAGAAAATGATACTTACAGCATCACTTGTGTGCATCAAGCCAATAAGTTATCATAAAATCTCCCCATTTTATTGGTTCATGGTCACGAACCCATCTTTGGACCGTTGATTGTACAGTATATGTACCTAATGCTCCACCACAACATAGTAAAGTGGGTCCTTAAAGAAGAATGAGAATATATATTGAGTATGTTGGGTATGTTGATTATTAATTAGATGACAGAGTTTACCCAACATAAGGGGGAGGAAATAAGCAGCTGGATCAAGAGTTTATTGAAATACATATTAATATCTAGTTTTGATCCTCAAACAAATTAGTGTGAACCTGAAGTTCAAAAGATGATTCATTTGCAAGAAAATTTATATGAAATTGCCAGACACATAAAGTGACCAATTCTTATATACCAGCTGCAAGTGCTCCTGATCAAACTAATGTTCCAGAAGAACAAGTATAGTATGCAAATGAATCTAAAGTACGCAAGAAGCATAAAATATACTCGGTTCCAAAAGAAAACAAAATTCTCGATATAAAGAATGGAGCAAAAGACATAAGATGGCCCTAGTTAGAAAAGATGGCCTCCTGTAGAGGTTCATATTAAATATCCTCCAGAAGAGGTTTTTCTTACACAATTGATAAAGTTCCATAAGCAACTCAAGTACCTGAAATAAATGAGTATGAAGAGATCTCGATTATAGTGTCAGGAATAAGATGTAACCGACGTTAATTAACCGTCGACGGAATACTTGTTTTATTTATAGTATAGCGCTAAATAAAATGAGGATCATGAACCTACATCTATTGGTGAATATAGGCGCAGAGTGATTGGCCAAAATAGAGAGATATAATTAAGGCTGTGTTAGACTCTCTTGTAAAGCAAGGAATTTTCGAACCTCTAGTCCGTACACCAGATGGTGTAAAATTGTCGGTCATAAAATGGGTATTTGTGCAGAAAAGACAATAAATAGTAAAATATAAAGTATGGATTTGTAGCACAAGTTTCTACCCAAATGACCTAGTATTAATTATAAGGAGATATACTCCCCTGTGGTGGATACAATTATTTTTGATAAGTCTGGTATTATATGAAAGAATTAAAAATGCATCTAGTGGATGCTATTACAGCCTATTTTTAAGGATCCATAAGTCATGACATATGCATGAGAATCCCTGAAGGATTCAAGTTGCTTGAAGCAACTAATTCCCGGGAATATACAAAGTTTAGCTAATATTAATCTTTATATAGCTTAAAAAAATTTGAGTATGTGTTGCATATATGTACTACGTATTTGCACTTATTATTGTTGCTTATGTTTATGATTTAGATACTATCTTCGTGATCTAAATCTTGTTGGAACTCCCGAAGAAGTTTCCAAATGCCCGTGCTACGTTTTAAGAAAGGTTTTAAAATTCAAAATCTTAGAAGAGAGCTAGATTGGTCCTGAAGTACCCTGTTAAAGTGCAATTTATCATGCTAGTAATATGAAGCCTAAAGCTTATGCCATAAACCTATTGGCAAGATATTGGTTTTTTTGCAGATGCAGGTCCATTATCTGATCCACATAAGGCTCTGTCACAAACAGGCTACTTGTTTACTTATGGAGGAACTGCTATATCGTGGCGATCCACAAGGCAAAGTATTGTTGCCACCTCTTCAAATAATGCAGAAATTGTAGCCATACATGAAGCTAGTCGAGAGTGTGTTTGGCTAAGATCAATGACACAAAATATTCGAGATTCTTGCGGATTGGATAGTGGGAAAGATGTTCCAACAATCATTTATGAAGATAATGCTGCCTGCATTGCCCAATTGAAGGAAGGATACATCAAAGGTGACCGGACAAAGCACATATCACTAAAATTCTTTTTCACTCATGATCTCCAGAAGAATTGTGATATTTGTGTTCAACAGATTCGCTCAAGTGACAATTTGGCAGACCTATTTACAAAATCACTGCCTACTTCAGTTTTTGAGAAGTTGATAAGGAAGATTGGCATGCGACGATTTCGTGACATCAAGGGAGGCCAAAATGAGGGGGAGTAGAATACGCACTGCACTCTTTTTTCCTTCACCAAGTTTTTATCCCACTGGGTTTTTCTTGGTAAGGTTTTTAACGAGGCAGTTCTTCTAAAGCGTATTCTACCCAAAGTGCAAAGACATTCAAGGGGGAGTGTTGTAAATAAATTATGGTGAATGTCATTGTTACCATACAATAAAACTCATTTTTACCGTACCCAGATTTATCCCCGGTAAATATTTTACCCCTCAACCTAACATCCAATTGGATTCATCCCTTTGGCCATTTACTCACCATAATTCTCTTTGTCCTAATCTTAATACCATCTTCCTTTACCTAATATCCTTTTGATTTTATCTTATTAAATTAATCATTCTCATTTGTTTTTATCCTCCCATTTTCACCTATAAATACCCCCTTTATTTTCATACACACACCTTTGATCACCATAAACTCACTCTCTCCAAATTTTCCATACACATCTCTTTTGCTCTCTCCATTATTAATATAATTATCCTCCATTTCCATTATTATTAAAGTTTTATTATTTCTCACAAAGTTGTATTATTACCTTGATCAAGTTTGATCAAGTTTGTATTATTCTATCAAATAGTAAAAACCTCCCCCAATTTTGTAACAGTTTATATATTGATTGAGGTGTGCAATTTACAAAATCGCTGTCGAAAAACTTTTTTTGTTAGTCCATTGACGTGAAATTTAACTAGTAAAGCACACTATTCACCAAAAGAAAAAAGAGTAAAGCACACCCCATTTCCATAGCAAAGAAATCAAGAGAAATCTTCCAGGAAGCAGCCTACTATAGTTTATCATTATCCAAATGGTGATGATAATGTGACTACATATATAAACAAACATATATTTGTGATAAAAAAACATGCATGCGATAGATAGTGAGACTGCCATGCGTGCACCATTCTTTTTTGTTGTCAACAAAAGAGTGAGCCTAGTATACAAACATCCAGATCTTGGAATTTTTTAGAACAATTTTATAGTATGCTTTCATTGACCTTTACTCTTCCTATCAACATCGTCGTCATGTGACGAATACAGTATGGACATCTCACTGAAGGTGCGTGGTTAATTGACACATAAATGGTGACCATTTTCAAAAAGAATGGCCTTGAAGCTTTTAGCCAGCCTATAAAATACCACCAGCCAGTTCCCATGTTTCCACACTCACAACAAGAACAGTAGCCTACACTACTAATCAGCAAACTCTCTCCACTTCTTCACTGTTAAAAAAATACCAAGCTACCTAGGGTTACAATGGCTACTCACTCATTCGAAACAGAGTTCTCTTCTCCAGTTGCTCCTGCTAGACTTCTCGATGCTTTGGTCCTTAAATTCGACCATTATTTCCCAAAAATTGGTAAAGATGAATTCAAGGGTTTTGAAATAATTGAAGGATCTGGAGGACCAGGATCCGTCTACAAGATTGTTGATAAAGACGGTTAGTATATAAAATTTTGCTGCAGTACTTTTTCTCCTTAGTCAAGATAAAACTTTATTTATTATATTGTGACACTAGCCAGGAGAATAATTATTTAAATAAAATGTTTTGCCTTAACTGAGGTATTGAGGATTATAATTAGTTACTAACAATATCTCTTGTGTGTTATGTTTGGTTATGCAGGCAAGGTTATCAAGCAGAGGCTTGACTCTGTTGACCCAGGAAACTTCGCTTACACCTACACCCTCCTTGAGCATGAACTTTTTGCTGGCAAAGTTGAGAAAATTCATTACGATTTCAAGTTTGTCCCTTCTGATGGTGGGTCTATTGTGAAGAGAAAGGTCACAGTTTACAAGAAGGAAGGTGCTGATAAGATAGATGAAGCAGCAGTCCAAGCTGGGGAAGAAAAACTTAAAGCCTTATTCAAGGCTGTTGAATCTTACCTCTTGGCACATCCTGATGCCTAAATTTTGCGAACTTTCCTTTACAAAAAGTTTCCTGCTCATGTCACTACGTACTTAAATAAGTGTGTCTTTTGTGTTTGTATAATTCTCCATTACGCTTGAGAGAAATGTGTGTTCCCCAATATTTCCTGTTCTCATGTGTCATCGAGTGGCAATAATAAAAGATGACTATTTGTATTACATGGGAGCTAAGGCTATAACGTAATCATTACCTTGATCTAATATCCTTTTTTTTTTTTTTTTAACTCTCATATCATATGTTATACTCTCTATCTGAAAAGATTTCAAAAATTTTACACAAAATATTTAAGAAACTAATTAGTAAGATAGTCCAAATAATAAAGATAACAGTAATATTTGGTTAATTTTTTTTCTGTTTAAGGAGGGTTATATTTACTAAATCTCTCACATACTCTATTATTTATCCATGATGAGAATATATTTAAAGGATGAGGAATTAATGTTTGCTAAAAATTCTGAAAATTTTGACACAACAACTGTTTTGGGGACGAAAAGAGTAATAGTTGTATCGTAGTTCATAAAAAAAAGAGTAATAGTTAAGTGTATGGGCTGCCCATGAACAAGCTTCCCAAACAAACAAAGAGCGAGGCAACTTATATGACACCAAATTTTGGACTTTTGAGTTTGACTGATTTAGTGCTGAGTAGCATACAACTCCAATCGCAGAGAGACAATAACAGTCCGTTGATGGATGCTTGCTTGTCCAAATATCCTTAAAGGTTGCGAAGACAATGAATGGTAGCAATAATACATATGTATATAGTAGTACCCTTCCAATCATGCCATCTCTATCTACACTAGGATATCCAGTGTCTTCACTTGCAGTTGGGCCACCCCGTCCAAAGCCCAAAATGGGCCGAACTCAATTCTTCAATACCCTGACTTCAATTTCACCCAAAATGGGCCTATCGTGATCCGGTCTCGTAGTACATTTTCCGTCGAAAACGAACGGGCCGGAACATAAACTTGATAATCAAATATTCATTTTCCCAATCCCATTTATTTATGAACTGGATAATCCATCGATTTGCTTATCATATGTAGCAAAGGCCCAAAGATTTGGTTAATCACATCATTTAGTATTGTTATAATTCAGCTCCGGGATTACTTATTTCCTTATATTAATATTAACTCCCATTATGTTTGAAACTTGATATCGCATTATCCCAAGTCATGCTCATGTGAACCTATTACTCCAAATATTATACAATCAAATCACCAAGGGAATTGCGGTCAAAACCTATACATGCCGTCTGTGACTGGATTTGCATTTTTTTACTTCAACTTCTAGAACTTGTAGTTCTTCTAGACTCAGCAAAAATAGAATTTTAATATTGGAGATCAACTTTGGCCCAGACAAGCCCATCACAGCCTACACCAGACAACTTTTTTTTTGGTCTGAAACCGAGATCATATATATCAAATACAAGCAAAAGAATTATTACATAGCAGAGCCTAGAAAAAAAACGAGCTTGGCTCTAAATTACGTAAGGGGAAGAGTTCAAAATACTCAGACAAATCTATGAGGTTTTTAATCTATACATGTCGTTTATCAGATAACCTTCCTATGACCATTTCTGCTACAATTTTTTTTAATTTTTTTCCTCATAGTTAAATTTAATATCGTGCAATAAACATCATCGCCTTTCCGCTCCTCATTGGTACACGCAGAAGGACTCTTTTGTATTGTGAGTTTTAAAATGAGTGAGAAACATATTTCTTTTCAGGTCATTGTTCCATTCAAAGTCTCTTTAAAATCCTTGGAGAGGGTTTCAACGGATCTTAAAGCTCCTTTCGATAGAAAATCACGGTCAAGATATTAAGAATAATAAGATATGAAATCGACATCCATCTAGAGGCTTAATTAGATAGGTAGTTAGACTCCAAAGTTTGACACAAATGTACAAGCTCCACAATAATAGATTAAACCCCTCACTAATTATATCCCATTAATTTGCCTCTCATCCAGCTTTTTAATTAAAATCAAAACTACACATAACTCTAAATCAATTGAAGAAACAATGAAATTAAGAAATTCCGATGATTCTACAATTTCCTCGATCTTTGCTTCATGTTTTGCTCTTTTTTTTCTTTTTTATTTGGGTTTCTTATTGCGTTTACTTAATATTTAGAAAAGTTATCCCAAAACTTTTCTTGCCATGCTAAAACAAAACATATGTAAAATTGAACGAATTAAACGTCTTTTTTAGGTGAAAAAATTGAATGAACCGATCAACTGGAAGCTGTCCACAAACAAACTAGTTTACTAGTATTTTTTTTTATGAGAACTAGTTTACTAGTATTATCCTTCTGCTAATTATATTATCATAGTACCAACATATGAAAGATTTAATTGGTTAAGAGATGAGTGTTTGGTAAACAATGACGGGCTAATTAGTACAGGGCATTGAGGTTGATGTAGGGATTTATTTTTCTTTTAAACAGTATGCGATTTCTATTACTTACTTTTATTCAACTGCCAGTCTATCAGGAATATATGAAATATGGAGAGTCTTAATCCCTTTTTTTTTTTTTTTAAGGTACCTTGGTTGATTGGTGTGAGAACAATTATCATGTCAAAGGCAAAAGCAATCACAAGAGATCCCTATAAATACCACTAGCCAGTTCCAATGTTTGCACACAAAATATAAAGCAACCTACGAATCAACAAACTCCTTCCCTGTTTTAATTCCATAGACCAAGCTAGCTAAGACACAATGGCTGCTTACACTTTCAACACTGAACTCACTTCTCCAGTTGCCCCAGCCAGGCTTCTCGAAGTTTTAATCGTTAAATTTCATGTGTATGCCCCAATTATTGGTAAAGATGGATTCAAGAGTGTAGAAGTAGTTGAAGGAACTGGAGGGCCAGGATCTGTCTTCAAGATTGTTACTAAAGACGGTTAGTATATTATACGGCTCAATTTGCTATACTTTTTTTTTTTCTTTAAGCTAATCGTTTTAGTGCTATACTTTTTATACTTAAATTAAAATAATGTCATTTATTTGTATTAACAATATTTTGGCTCTAGCTAGCTAGGAGAGAGTAAGAATAAATATTTTGTTTCCAATTTCTCTTCAAAGTCCGAGGATTGACGGTATCCATTTCCATCAACACTAACTCTATGTTTTGGCATTTGCAGACAAAGTTGCCAAGCATAGGCTTGATTCTGTTGATGCAGCAAACTTTACTTACACCTACACCCTTCTTGAGCACCCACTTTTTGGTGACAACGTTGAGAAGATCACTTATGATGGCCAATTTGTGCCTACTGCTGATGGCGGTTCCGTCTTTAAGAGGACAGTCTCGGTTTACAAGAAGGCTGGTGCTGATGCTATCGATGAAGCAGGAGTCAAGACTGGCGAAGCATATAGCGAACAAGTATTCAAGGCTGTTGAAGCCTACCTCTTGGCAAATCCTGACGTCTAAGTCCTGAAATTTTCGTCACAAGAATGCTCCTATATCTTTCATTTTGGTGATATATATATCATCAGCTAATACGTATGGCTTGTAATTTTGTTCTTGTTCTTGTGTGTTCCTGTTTTCCAAATTGTGTGCTTCTACGGAGTGATAATAAACACGATTGACGATAGCTTTGTATGGTGGAGCTATGGCTATATAATATAATTACAGGCTTTCGCATGTAAGATAATTATTGCAAGGGAAAACTTGTGGCTATATAGTTTATTTGCTGTGGTAGTTTTAATTTGAGGGTATTATAGCAATCACCTTATCAATTTCCCCATGAACAAGCTTCCGAAACAAAGAGTGAAGCGACTCATCAGTAATTTTTTTTAATGCTAAATTCATTAGTTGTATGGCTAAAAATTGAGACTCTCTCATTCAACAGGGTAGCATAAAAAATGGAAATAAGAACCCGTACGTCAAATCGATGCTTGCGTAGTATACAAGATGCCCAAATTACCAGAGTGTTGACAAAATTGAACTTGGATATTATAAAATCACTCCACATTGACATAGAATATGGAAAAATAATTTCTTATTGTTTGTTTTCAGATGAAGAAACAAATGGCGGGGTTTTATAGTTTTCTTTTTTTTTTAGGAACTGCGGGGTTTTATAGTTGTCTATGTACAATTTGTAAGAGTAATTATTATTATTGAGTGGTATGTAAATATATATTTCGACAAAAAAAGGTATGTAAATATATAATTATTGTTACCAATGGGCTTGTGGCTCATTGGCACTCTTGTGTCAAAAACATAAGAGGGTGAGGTTTCGGGTTCGAGTCTCACTCTCCTCCTCGACTAGTATCAAAAAAAATATATACTTATTGTCATTGTCACATCAATTTACCCCATTTATCATCCTCCAAGTGTATGTTTCTACCTCTAGCTAAAGTGCGTTGGATCACCCGAATTATTATTTTTTATACTCCGGATCATTTATTTCCTTACTAGCTCCATCCTCTCAAAATTATCAGTGGATTAGACGAACTCTATTTACGGTTTGAAATTAATTCACATACTATATATTTCTTTTTGGTGTGAAATTAATTCATACACTATATATTTTTTTGGTGTGAAATTAATTCATATACTATATATTTTAAGTTACACTCATGTGACCTGAATTTCCAGTATGCAATTTAAATTGCATATAGGGAATTCGGTCGGAATCTATCCATGTTCTCTGTGAGCAGGTACTTGCATTTTTAATTACACCGACTTCTAGAACGTCACTTTACAATTTAAACGAAAAGAGTATTTTTATATTTTTATAAGAGATCAACTTCACTCTTACGTACTTCATCGAAAAAAAAAAAAAAAGAAAAAACTTCACACTTACGTACGTACAGACTAGCTCCTCACTAACTATCATCAGATTTTATACAACCTTACTTGCTCTAGTTACTTTAGATTTGGCATGACCATGTCTGATTTTGAAGTTTACTGTTTTCTTCATAGTTAAAATGAATATGGTGTGATAACAAACATTTCCTTCCCCTCCTCACTCTCACAGCTAGGAACTTTTCCATTGTTAAGTAATTTTTTTCCCCCCGTTAAGAACATATTTTTTCCCTAAAAATGAGTGAGTGGAGAAATAGTTCTTTTCATGTCAAATATAAAAGACATTCTGCCATGAAAATGTATGCACTCTTCCATCCCAATCTCGTGAAGAGTGATTCCTTAGTACATTGATAGTTTTACAAGAAAGTTTGGATTTTTTTTAGATTTCCCATCCGGTATCCGGAGTTTTACCCCCGATTAATCCGGATTCGACCCGCGTTGCGCAACTGGATATGGCGGGTGAGTCTCGAGAACTTTCTTAAAGTTTGCTTTATGTATTCCTTAAATGAACCTTTTCTGAAAGTTTGCTTTTATGTATTCCTTCAATGAACCACATAACTCTGTGTATCCAAAAAAAAGAAGAACGTCATAACTCTTTTCCACATTTCGCATTAAAAGAAAAGAAAAGAAGCTCTTTTCCACATACATATTCTTGTAATGTTACACATCAACTGAAAAGGTAATAACGAATTGTTATATATATCAACAATCTTGCCGTAAAATAAGTGGTCTTTTTATTATTATTTTTTTTTTTTGATACAGCCCGCGGTCATATTATTTTCTGGTAGAGCTATTGCTATATATCACTTAACTAACAAATGTGTTGGTGCAAAGGTTTCTGTATATAAATTATGTTGGTTTATTTCATTAAAAAAAATGCTGTTTTAGCAAGATATGAAATCAAGATCAGTCTTTGGGGTTAGATGGTTAGCTTCAAAAGTGACAAAAGTGGGCAAGCTCCCCTCTCTTTAATTAATATCTCATTTGCCCCTCTTCTGGGTTTTTAATCAAAATTAAATTAATCTATCCATAATTCCCGATCGACCTGTGGAGGTTTCCTCAGGATTAGATGAAGAAAAAAAAGAAAAGTTTTATGAATGTACAATTTCTTAGAGCTTTGCTTCAAGTGATTGAACAGAATGAATTCCATGATACCCAAATGTGGTGACCTGGATGAGTATTTGTATTAACATCACATACAAGAGTTCTAGGTATACAAGTGTTCTATACACCTTAAAGGATTAGGAGGACTAACTGCTAACACTATCTACTAACTAATAACCATCGTCAACCTTATCATCTATTACTCCCCCTCAGTTTGAGGGTGGTGATACAAGCAAGACTCAAATTGCCTCTCAACAAATGGAAACCAGAGACACTAAGTGACTTTGTAAAAATGTCTGCGAGTTGCTCACTGGAATTAACATGAACCACCTGAATATAACCACGTTGTATCCGTTCACGAATAAAGTGTAGATCTATCTCCAAATGTTTTGTCCTATGATGTTGAACCGGATTGTTTGCCATGAAAGTAACAGATAGGTTGTCGCAGTGCACAATAATCGGTTGAGCAGGCGGTAGGCGTAGCTCGTGAAGCACATTTCGCAACCATGAAACATCTGTAACCACACTGGCTAAAGCTCGATACTCCGACTCTGCACTGCTTCGAGAAACAGTCGGTTGCTTCTTGGCTGACCATGAGATGAGATTACCTTCTAGAAAAACACAAAACCCCGTAGTAGATCATCTCGTGTCGAGACAGCTTGCCC
This sequence comes from Turnera subulata, assembly GCA_028386065.3. Lineage (NCBI taxonomy): Eukaryota > Viridiplantae > Streptophyta > Magnoliopsida > Malpighiales > Passifloraceae > Turnera > Turnera subulata. The sequence continues at coordinate 68,556 of JAKUCV010001686.1, read as the reverse complement.
AATCGGCATCACTGTATGCCACCATAGTCTGAACTGAGGTAGGACGAAGAAGAAACCCATAAGTCTGCATGCCAATTAGATAATGAAGAAGGCGTTTGACTGCCTTCCAATGCTTAGTAGTCGGAGCATGCATGAATTGACAGATAGTGTTCACAGTAAAAGAAATATCTGGTCTGGTGATGGTCAAGTATTGCAAAGCTCCAACCACGGTACGATACAGACGCTGCTCCTCCGGGCCAAGCAAGACACCATGATTAATGGAAAGAGATAACTTTGGCTGCATCGGTGTTGGGGCCGGTTTGAGTGCAGTGGCGTCAGCCCTTGCTAGAATACTCTGAAGGTATTTTTGTTGATTCAAAAATAGACCATCAAGAGCATACTCCACTTGGATTCCCAGAAAATAATGAAGAGAGCCAAGATCCGTCATTGCAAATTCAGTTTTGAGCAAGTGCAAAAGAGAAGTCAAGAGGCCCGAGGAAGAAGCAGTAACTATAATATCATCCACATACAAAAGAAGGAAAGCGCTGCCCTGTGGTGAATTGAGAATGAAGAGCGAAGAATCAGATAAACTCACAGCAAACTTGTGAGCTTGTAAGAAAGTAGCAAATCGCTGATACCATGCCCGCGGTGCCTGCTTCAAACCATATAGGGCTCGCTGCAACTTACAAACATGATGAAGGTATTCAGCACTTTCAAAACCAGGGGGCTGACGCATGTAAACGTCTTCTTTGAGGAATCCATTCAAGAAGGCGTTTTTAACATCTAACTGCCGAATATCCCAACCATGTGACACTGCAATAGAGAGGACAGTACGTATGGTTGCAGGTTTTACTACCGGGCTGTACGTTTCGTCAAAATCTTCTCCAGCCCTTTGTGTGTAGCCCTGAGCAACAAGCCAGGCCTTATAACGTGCTAAGCTTCCACCAGAGTTAAATTTCCTGCAATAAACCCATTTAGAACCAACAATATTAACATTAGAAAAAGGAGGTGGTACCAAAACCCATATGTGATTTTTTAGAAGAGCCTGGTATTCATCCGTCATAGCATGGCGCCAATGATCACTCTTTGCAGTCTGAGCATACGTGCGAGGCTCCGGGTCTGTAGAAGTAGAAAGAAGAGCATATTTTGGGTTAGGTTTTCGCACACCATTGCGTAGACGGGTGCGCATGGGATGTTTAGAGGATGGAGTTGGAGATACAGGTTGTCATTCTGGTTGTGTTGGCAAGATAGAAGTGCATGGAAGTTTAGAGGAAATAGGAACCAAAGGTAAAGATGTAGGAGGCTGTGAGGTGGAATGATGTGGTGGAGAAGACAAGGCAACAGGTTGTGTGGAGGAATATCGTTGGTCATTATCGGATGTTGCTGGTGGTGGTTGTAAAAAAGATGTAGAAGTAGGTTGTTGGTGGGACTTAAGAAGTGGAGTTGGACATGTTGATGGAACTAGAACACCAGGTAGAGTAAAGATTACGTGTGTGTCAAAAGTGGCAGTAGGGTTTGGAGAAGATGTGGTTGAAACGGAAGCATATGGATAAGTATGCTCGTCAAACACAACATTCCTGGAGATAATAACCTTGCGAGAGGGAATATGATAACACCGAAAACCTTTGTGATGAGGAGATAGGCCCAGAAAAATATGGAGATTAGATCACGGTGACAATTTGTGATTACTTGGACTCATGTTAATTGGATAACAACTACAACCAAAAACCCTAAGTTGATCAAAGGTCGGCTGACGACCATGAAGAACAAAATAAGGACTCTGCCAATTAAGGGTAACATGGGGAATTCGATTTTGGAAGTGATTAGCATAATGAAGTGCTTCTACACAGAAAGTAGGAGGGAGATGAGATTGAAAAAGAATTGATCGAACGGAGTTGAGTAAAGTTCTATGCTTACGTTCAACCATGCCATTTTGAGAGTGACTATAGGGACAAGAAACTCGTCGTAATATCCCATGCTGACGTAGATAAGAGTCAAATTGAGTGTTACAAAACTCCCCCCCTCCATCACTTTGTAAATAGCGAACTGGGAGGTTAAACTGGGTGCGAATTTGTGCATGTAAATCTTTAAAAGTAGCAAAAACATCAGACTTAAGCTTCAATGGAAAAACCCAACAAAATTTAGAAAACTCGTCCAGAAAAAGAACATAGTATTTAAATCCACTAAAAGAAGAAACTGGAGAAGTCCATACATCGCAACGGAGTACATGAAAAAGACCCAAACAAGGTTCTAAAGAACTGGGATACGGCAATTGTGTTTGCTTTCCCAGTTGACATGCATGACAAAAGTCATTCTTATTCAAACTAGAGCATAAAAAAGGAAATTGGGTAACAAAATGCTGCATGACCGGGACTCCTGGGTGACACAATCGCTTGTGCCAGAGGGAGCTAGTAACGCGAGCAGAGAAGAGAGCCATGGACGAAGAGGGACCAAATGAGGATGGAACCCGAAGAGAATAAAGAGAGCCAACATCATTGCACCGTATCTATGGATGGCGAAAATGTTGTCCCTTCACAGAAAAACCAAAAGCATCAAAATAAACTGAACAAGAATTATCAATAGCAAACCTCTTAATAGAAATGAGATTCTTTGTGAGACTAGGAACAACTAAAACATTCAGTAAGCGAAACAAAAAAAACCGATATAAAAAAATTTTGTGCCAACGTGTGTGATGGACAAACACATACCATCACCCACTTGAACTGAATCTGTGCCAACATAGTCACTAAAAGTATCCAGATTGGCAGTAGAGGTGGTCATATGGCTGGTTGCACCCGTATCCGCATACCACAATGGACCAGAGACCTGTTGCTCATGTAAACCGGCATAAGAACGTTGAGAACAGGTTCGGGCAGTATGATTATACTCATCACAGATTTGACACTGGATAGGGGAAGGACCCAAAAGAGAGGAAGAAGGACAAGGAGGACGAGGAGAGGATGGAGAATAAGGACGAGGAGACGAATAAGAAGGAGAAAAAGAGGACTGACTCAATCGAGATGCATATTGTGGTTGTGGCCGTGGAGAAAAATTCTGATTGTGATTTTGCCAGGGAGAATAAGGAGGGCGAGGAGAAGAAGAACCTCGACCACCACCACCTCGGCCTCCCTGGCCGCCATGACCACCACCTCGACCCTTAGCCTGCGTAAACAAAGCCTGGGATATCTCAGAAGATGAGTTAGAAACAGAGGAGGACACAGTCTTGGACTTTCAAGTTTCCTGTGCAAGCAAGATAGAACGTAACTCCAGAAAACTAGAAAGAGGAGACTTTGAGGTTAAGAGAGTAACGATATCACTATACACCTCAGGAAGACCATCAAGGATTTGCATAACAATATCATCATCGCTTAACGCTCGACCAATGGACTCTAAATTGTCTGCAATACTACGAATGGACTGAATGTACTCATTCATGGATTGAGTACCTTTCTTTGCATTCACAAACGTGGATCGGTACTCCATATACCGGGCCTAAACATGGTCATGGAAAATTTGTTCTACTGCTAACCATAACCCTCTCGCAGAAGGAAGAATACCAGGTCTAATGATGTGCTTTAAGAGTTCAGGGCTTATAGTAGCATAAATCCAAGTCACTAGGGTATTGTCGACTTGATGCCAAAGAGCATAGAGAGGGTTCGGGACAGGTGGGGAAGAAGAATCTGAGGCTGCCATAAAAGGGTCAGGGATGACACCAATTCCATCAACATGATCCAAGTCCTGATGGGATTGGAAAACTGCATAAAAAAAGACACTGCCAAACAAGAAAGTTGCTAAAGTCAAGCCTAGCAGGAACATAATTGCGGATGTTACTCACACCAAGAACAAAATGAGTAGAGGAAACAGTAGTTGAAGTAATAGGAAGAGAAGAAAAAGAAGAGGAGGAGGAGGAAGAAGAGCCGGATGTTAAGGTAGGTGAGGAAGACATAGTATAGAAAACAGGAAGAAGTTTGTAGAGAAGAAGTCAGGCTGAAAGAGTGATGACCTGCTTCGCTACCATGAACAGAATGAATTCCAGGATACCCGAATGTGGTGACCTGGATGAGTATTTGTATTAACATCACATACAAGAGTCCTAGGTATACAAGTGTTCTATACACCTTGAAGGATTAGGAGGACTAACTGCTAACACTATCTACTAACTGATAACTATCGTCAACCTTATCATCTATTAGTGATGACTGATATGATTGATATTTTGTTCATTTATTTATTTATTGAGCAATTAAGGAAAAGTTAACTGAAAAAGTTTCTTGCCCATCTATAAAATGGCACTCCAGCTCTCACAAGAAAAACGAAACGTTCCAGCGTAAGCTGCACACGCACAAAATAGTTTAACATTGTCCTTGTGCTAATGATGTGAACATAGCGAGCACCTCTGTAGTGCAGTGGCAATGGTCATGATTTTGGGCTGCTTCGACCCACGACACTGGGTAAAACAATTTTTTTTTTTTTTGATGAGAAACGATATTCATTCCATTCATAGAAAAAGAGTACAATAGCTTCTAGCTATCAACATACAAATAGACATATATCTAAATCCATTACAGAAATTAAAGAGCAAAATCTCCAAAACTTGTAAAACTTCCCCTTGAGGACATCAACATCTGGTATGTGTACTACAAGTCTTCATACTAACCAACATCCAAGGCTTCACATATAAGCCTGTAAAGAGGGAGAATTGTTGACTCCTAATATGCTGCAATAGAGGAAGAAATACCTCTATCTGAATTTGAACACCATGGCTACTGCACATCCTATCAACTCCTTTAAGCTCCATGAAAATAAAGAGAGTAAAAAAAACCCTCAATGAGTCAAGATCCATTTGGCTTCCAAGTAGATTGGACCAAAGATCTTTCACAACTACCATCAAATAGTAGAGAGTGCTTGGATCTCTGAATAAATCAGGCCAATAAACACTTTGAAGCTCCAGATCTGGGTTGATATTGCTCCATTTGACAAAAAAATCCTCCCTGAAAGGAGGAAGAGAGATGCCCAACAATGGCATAGAAAAGTTGAAAAATAACTAAAAAACCTACCAAAACTATGTAGGAGAAAAGAAAATAAAAAAAGAAAAGCACTTGGGGCTTGCTACCGGGGAAGGAAGCACCGGCAACAGCTCCTGGTTTTAGTTTTGTGGAGAGATTTTGGAGAGAGAGTGAAAGTGGAGAGAGGGTGAAAAGAGATGGTACCCGGTAAAACAAAAATTGTGAACATAGAAATAATATTATTGATCATATGTAATGAAATATGTAAATTGGTCACGAGGTGCGCTGCAGTACTATTTGTTTGGTAAACAATGATGGGCTTGGTACAGTGCATCGAGATCTGAAGTAGGGATATTTTATTTGGTTTTATAGTGTGCAATTTCTTTGACTTATATTTCAATCACCACGATTAACGCCATGGTATGAATAAAATATGGAGTTTTTATTAAAGGGCATATGTGGTTGATTCATATTTGGACAATGATCGTATTGAAAGAAGAAGCTCAGGGCAGCCTATAAATAGCACCAGCCAATTCCCATATTTCCACACACTACAAGAGCAAGCAGCCTACTAAGCAAAAAATTCTCTACTCTTTTTGTCATTGCGATTACTTCTTCTCCTTTTTTTAAACCAATGGCAGCTCACACATTCACCACTGAATTAACTTCTCCAGTTGCTCCAGCAAGGCTTTTCAATGTTCTAGTCCTTAAATTCGATCATTATGCCCCAATCATTGGTAAAGATGTATTCAAGAGTGTAGAAGTAGTTGAAGGAACCGGAGGACCTGGATCCGTCGTCAAGATTACTACCATAGACGGTTAGTATATTATACTGCTCAATATGCTAAACTTTCTTGTATACTTATAAAATATGTTACTAATTTGTATTAATCAATCACATTAATTTGGCTCTTGCTAGCTTGGAGAGTAAGAATAAATATTTTGTTCCAATTTCTCTTCAATGTCAAGGATTGTGTCAAGGATTGAGGTATCCATTTTCATTGACAATACTTTTATGTTTTGATTTGCAGGCATAGTTGCCAAGCAAAGGCTTGATTCTGTTGATGCCGCAAACTTTGCTGCAACCTACACCCTTCTTGAGCATCCACTTTTTGCTGACAACGTTGAGAAAATCACTTATGAGAACAAGCTTGAGGCTTCTGCTGATGGCGGATCCGTCTTCAAGAGGACAGTCTCGGTTTTCAAGAAGGATGGTGCCGATAAGATCGATGAAGAAGCTGTCAAGACTGGCGAAGGGTATAACTTGCAAGTATTCAAGGCCGTTGAAGCCTACCTCTTGGCAAATCCGGATGTCTAAGCCCTGAAAACTTTGGAATATCTCTCTCTTTTTTTCATAATCATCAAAAATTAAAAGTGTGGTTTGTGGTTTATGTGTTTTGCTCTCCCTTGGTGGTGAGACTACCATTATATTTGTCAGTCCTTGTCATGTTGTGTTATTTATCGAGTGATAATAAATGTAATCTTTGCCTATATATTGTTACGAGTTAATTTGGTTGCTATTTCACCTGTTTTTGGCAATCATCTTTTTTTTTTTTTTTTATTGGCAATCATCTTATATATATCAACTACCCCATGAAAAGGCTTCCAGGGTGCATTGCAGCTCCTAAAACTATTACCACAAATAATTTAGGACTTGTAGATTCAACTTACACTAGTATAAAATTAATTCCAATAACGAAAAAGACAACCAAAACCTGTTAATTAATGCATTCACACTAAAAATTTGAGAAAATTACCATACAATTCTTTTCTTTTTTAAAGAACTTTGGGCACATATGATTCTATGGCATGTTTGGTTGGATTTAACTTAATGGAATAGAATTAATGGCTAAAATGTCTCACATTTGAGACACACAATTTGCAACCATATGTTAATAAACACCATGTAACCAAAAAAAAAAAACACCTTGATGCCATCTCTCAGGGAGTGTATTCGTGGCCTATTTAAAAAGCATAGTCTCTCAAGTTTCATTATGATTCTTTAAAGGGAACTTTAGTGAATTCTTTGGGGAAAAAAAAGTTTACTGAATTCGTGTGTCATTATCAAATCTTTATACTCTAATTTTTTTATCCTCAAAGTTTATGTTTCTTCCTCTTTATCAGTCATGACATGAAGTGAGAACAAGCACATAGTCAAACATTTATTTTCTCAATCCTGCTATTTAGATAAATAATGAGAGGAACCATGCATGCTCAAGAACCACCGGGTTCGACGAGCACTTACAATGGTATTTACAGATTACCCATCAAGAGGGATGGTCGGCGTGATTCGAACTCTCAATCTAATAAGAGTGCTGAATGAATCTCAACTAACTAAGTCAATCCTCGTTAACTTCTTTTTTTTTTGATGGCCAAATATTTGGTTGGAATCTTATTATTTTTAATTCAGCTTTTCTCTATTATTTGGTTGGATCAAACTTATTTCCTCACTAACTTCTAAAACTATAAGTGAACTTTCTTTGAAACTCACATAATTTACCATCCCTAAGAGAATAATTGTTATAGACCGACCTACTGTGTAGCCACATATATCAAATAAGTTTTATATTCCGTAGTTTATGGTCATGTGAACTACTTCATCCCCTTGCATTATACAATTCGGATTACCAACCGGAATCGGTCCAAATTCATCAATGTTGTCTGTGACCAGAGTTACATATTACAATGCTTATTTTTTTACATTCGACTTCTAGAACATGTCGTTCTTTAATCCAAAACTAGGAATAGAATTTTGTTAGAGACCAGCTTGGCAACTTTTCGGCATTCGCGCATACAAGCCGACCACTACATATGATATTCCCCCGGACCAACTTCTAGAACATGAAAAAAAAAATTGCACTCTTCCATCCCAGATACTCAAAACTAAATAGTTTTATCAACGATTCATCGGAAAAAAAAAAGTTATATCAAAACAGATTTAAAAGATTATAAGATTTTATAGCGTTATCCTTCGGCTAGTAACATAAACATATCAATATTTTTTATCACATTTTTCACAAAATAAAATCTTACCATTAAAAATTGTAATATTTTTGAACATTTTTCACCATAGTACATCATAATCAAAACTATTTCGCCTCCTTCCCTGCCTTTTTATGCACGAGCTGTCTTTATGTTTTTTTTTTCTTTGTATTTTTGTGTAAAATGATGGCCGAGTGGTGCAAATAATTTGTTCTTGTTGAAATGCATCTGAAATTTATGTTTTGAAAAAAAAAATGATAATCATTCTATCTAAAAATAGAAAGTTTTAAAAATGTAGTTTTGAAAAAAATTAAAATCTTAAATATCAGAAAAAAAGTAAACTCTTGGTCAAGTGTGGCTAAGATTTAGATAATAGTAGAGGATAAGTTTTAAGGGAAGGAGAACTTTTTTTTGTTAGATTAATTATCTTAAAAATATGAAATTTGAAAAAAACATGTCCAATTATTTTAAGATAAAGAATCATATGTTATTTTAAGATAAAGAATCATATGTCGGGGGATTTTTTTTCTTTTCCTAACACCAAACAGATGTGGGTTTTGTTGTCATTGCACAATTTGTCTAAAGTAATGGGCAAGTGATGCAAGACCATGTAAAAATTACAATCAAGTTGTGCGCAAATGCTCATTATTGTTATTTTCAAATCATTTACTCTGCTGTTAAAGAAAAATCATTTTACCCTAATTTTTTTATCCTCCGAGTCTATGTTTCTTCTTTTTATCACACATGACTAAGGTGAGAACAAGGAGGGGATATTAACCTGATAATCAAATATTGAGACGCCCCGATCTAAATTTACCCAACAAACAGTAATTACCGAACAACAGTGCCGATGTGGCACAAATGGTAAATACAATAGAAAATCGGCCCAATGGCCCAAAGATAACACCAATCGCCCGACCGCAGGTACCTCAACAACAATAGCACAGCGGAAGCAATTATAATCTCAGAGACAACATATGCAAAGCCCAATGCAAACTAATGGATCCGAGTCCTGCCCGAGGGTACACTGCAGCCGCCGATATGCAATCCTGTTCTACGACTAGGCATCCTGCAAAGACTGTGTGAGGGGTGAGACCAACCACTATCTCACCGATAAACCGAAGTATACAAGCAACCGCAATAACATCAAGCATCAAATCAGGGAACATCAAGATATCAAAAAAAGAATTAGCAAGAACACATTACTCAAACGTCACGCAGTCAAGACATAGCACCACAGTGACAAAGGAGAAATCACCAGCACAACCAAATACAATAACGATCAAGTAGGAGTAGCATAACCCAAAGCCATGTTATCACGAACAACATCGATAACAACAATGTGACTTCACAATTTCAACCCTGTCTGGAACATATCAACCGCCCTCTCACTTCTAGACATCCTACATTAGGTTTGGGAAGTTTTGTTATCAAATTTATTAGGGCCCTGTCACAAAATTAGATGTTGGTCGTGCCGCGGTAGCCAAGCTAGCTAGCCCGTGGATCCCGCACTGGTACCTCCACGTAAAATAATCACAGGACCGTTACGGGTCCAAATCAAATCACAGGCCGTTACGGGCCAAATCAAAATCACAGGACCGTTACGGGTCCAGACTACTGCCTCTGGCCGTACCACCATCCAACCTTGACAATTAGTAATTTTATTAATTTATTTTTCTCTCCGACTTTTCACAGTTCGGTCAACATCACGTGATCAACTTCGATCGTACCAGGTTATCAACTCATTCCGGGTGCCAGATCAAAACAGAACCCGGGATCGACATTCCAAAACCAAATCACAGGGATAAACATCTCAATATCAAATCAAGGGTCAACATCCTTATCACAAGTAACCCCGATCATGGCCACCACAAAATAGTATCTAACCATCCGGTCGTACCTCTACTTCCCACGTGACTCTTAACCATTTATATTATCAATATTCCAGTATACCTTCTCAACCACACTTCCTGAGCAGGCTTTCAGCCACACAACTCATCTGGGAATCAAGCTCATCTTTATAACCGATCTTTCAATTAAGTAAATTTAGACCACAGTTAACACGACCAAACCTCTGCTAATAGTCTAACATCACCAACAAACTGTAATTCATATAGAATTCACCGAGATCAGTCACAAGACTCAACCATCAACAATATTCACGGAAACTATAACAACTCAGCAGTTCAATCAAGCAATCCAATTATCAGAGCATTCATAATAGAATTCAGTATCTCAAAATCAAGGCAAGTTTCACAACAGGAATCTCAACATTATCCAGTATACCATAATCAACGCAAGTATCAACAAAACGAACACAACATTAAACAGTTCAAACAGCAGCTCGAGTATCACAGGCAGCATACCGAAGTTTATAAGTTTATATCCTCACCTGGTATGTCTCTGATACCAGCACGTAATCTATATGACTTTATCTGTCCCTATATCAGGTCAACGCATACAATCACATATAATGCACATCGAAGAATGCAATGCATGAGATTAATTTATTATTCTGCTTATCCACAATTAACATCGTTATCGTCGTTCCAAAACCGTTTCCATTATTCGTTTCCTTTATGGCGGTAAAATAATTATAACCATGAAATACTTGTAGTCTATATTTTGATATAAAATAATAACATTTCATAAAATAGCCGCTCCCGAGAAAATAACAATAAATGTATATACATTTAGTAATCAAAGATTCTAAAATAGTGAAAACGTCAAATACGTCAAAAAGGCATTTAATATTATATCCGATAATACATTCATCATATGGAAAATATTTCTAGTAGTAAGAAATTAACGTAGTCGATATACGGCATAAAGTAATTTTAATGTATATATATAATAGTCTTATAAATACATAGTGAAATCCAAAAATAATATCGCTGATCCGTAATTTAAATCCACTTATTTTTATAATACTTCTATATGTATAGGTATGTATATAAAATTATATTCGGTATTTAAAGACCAAGTTATAGCCTAACATTACTTCAAACAATGAAAATAACGGTAATACAATAGGTACAAGAATAGAATTTATATGTAAGATAAGTAATGGGTCTATTATTATTTTTGCCCAAAGAAATAAAAATAAACATTATAGAAGTATACCCATATATATATGACCCTTATAATATTAATCCAACTAAAATGTAATTAAAGAAATTTAGGGAATTAAGTTCGGTAGGCCTTCACGAACGTTTAGCCCAATGGAAATCTAATATTAACATAAATTTGAAAATTAAACAAGAGACAATTATAATAAATAGATGACATGGGCCTTTTATTAATTAGCCTAATTGAAATTAAATAAATTGGAATTTAAATATAATGGACCTTTTAATAGCCCAGTCGGAAAATTAAAATTAAAAGCATAATTAAATAAGTAAAAGAAGCATAATTAAAATAAAAAAGGCATAAAATAAATTAAAATCATAAGTTAAAGTTTACTTTATTAAATTAAGTCATCCGTTTAATTAAGGTCGTTTAAAAAGTCCGGATCCGTTAATGCATATGGTCCAAAGACTCGGGTTTTACCCAAAGGTTCTTCTCCGAGCTCGCCAGAATACTCCCGAGACTGCCGGAACCTCGTCGGAAGATCGGCGGATTCCGACAACACTGTTCACGCAGTCCTTAAGAAACTCAAGGTTCCCTGTTTACTGCTCGTCACCCATCAAAACAACAAAACCACCCACCAGAAAAACAACCCGGCCATTAACGAGCACACCAACCCCTCAGCCACACACGGATGCCCGGTAATCCACCACACGACGGCGTCCACAGCACCCAACATTACCACCCACGTCCACAACAGTGCCATCAACGCCATAGCAACCGATCCGAACAACTCACCTCCACAGCATCACCAAAAAAAAAATCCACGCACAACAACCAAAAGCTTAATCAATCCAAAAACTCAAATCAACTAAAGGCAGGAAGAGAGGTAAGAAGAGACGCGGCCAGAGACTCACCCAAGCTCGGTGATGTCGAGCGGCTGACGCGACGGAGGCGCAAGATAGGGGAGAAGGGGAAATCGGCGGCGAGGAGGAAGAAAGAGGAAGAGGATCAGTGGCGGCAGGTGGCTCGTTTGCTATGACGGAAAAGAAGAGATCCGACCCTCTGTGCACGGCGGCAACTCGAGCCCAATCCCTCACCGGCGGTGTCGAGCTCGTCGTGGCGGTGCGTCGCGAGCAGAGGAGCCGGCAAGGAGGTGGAGGTGTGGTCGACGGATTCGGGCAGAAGAAGATGGTGGAGGGGGTGCGTGTGTGGACGGAGGCAGGGGAAGGAAAGGAGAGGAGATCGGTCTCCTAGGCACGGCGGTGGCTCGGGCTCGTCTCGGCTGCTGCAGCAGAGGGGGAAGACGGCAGCGCGATTGAGGGAAGGAGCGGTGGTTCTGTTCCACCGGCCGGCTGCTCGCTCGGCTTCACTGCCTCTAGACTCGGACAGCGAGCAAGCAAGCAGGGGAGGCGGAAGAAGGTGGAAGGTTACGGGTGGCTGGTGGTTCAAGATGAGGTGAAGAGGAAGAAGGGAGAGGAGAAGGGCTACGGCTTAGGCAGAGATGGCTCAGGAAAGGGAAGGAAGGCGTGAGGAAGGGATTGCAGGGGAGTGAGGAAGCGGGTGAAGGAGAAGAGAAGATAAAGAGGGAGAGAAAAGAAAAGACAAAGAAAATAATAGAAGAGAAGATTGAAAGGATGGTAGGGGCCTGCTGGGAAGAAAGAAAAGAAAGAGGGAGAAAAGAAAAGGAAAGAAAGAAATAATAGGGGTTCGGATTCTTATGTCAGGATCTCGTAAAGGCAGGGTTGCTCCCGTCTTTTCGAATTTCCGTCCCGAGTTCAAAAATACAACTTGGGCTCGGAAAATCCAATTCATACCCCTGAGCGTCGTCCAAGTCTCGGAATTGAAAACCGAGGCTCGGTTAACGAAAGACACTACAAAACGCGTATCGGTCGAAACTACATTAAACCTTGTGTTTAACATTTTAACTTAATTTTTGTAAAACATATGCATTATTAACAGTTTATTCAAATTCTTTAAAATTCAAAATAAAGTCCAAAGATGATTTTTTTTTCTTTTCAAATTATATTTGGTAAATTATCGCAACATAAATATCTTAGAAAAATTAATGATAGTATTACTATTAAAAAGTAAAATCTTGAAAATCAAAAACGGTAATCACGCTCCCCATAAGAGTATAAAAGGAGGAGCGGTGATGTGTAAATCATCAAAAGCATTTAAGCAAACAAAACTCTTAGAAAACAAATCCACAGATCGCTGAAAAACAAAAGACCAATACGTCTCAACACAATGCCTGCTCCATCCTCAGTCTTCTTCGTCGAAGGTGCCAATCTTGGCAGGAGGAACCGTCTGGCCTACAGCATGGTCAACGAACGTGCTGAAGAGCTACCGAACGAGCTCGGCCGGATGCCGCGTCTGGTCTTCGTCGACGAGCTCTACTCCTCAAGATTCTTCGTCACTCCCATGGAAGAGGTGTTCTTCCTAGAGGATCATGGAACACTGAGGACCTCATACTACGGATCGGCAAACTCCGTGATGTTCTTCATCTCCGAAAGGATTCAGGAGTTCAACCTGGAGTCCACTTGCCAGACTGTGGAGCAAGGCGCCTACTACCAACTCTCGATGACAGCTCAGAGCATGCCCAGAATGACTCGGCTACCTCCAACTTGGCCAAAGGCACGGCTACTGGTGTGGAACTGTAGAGGAGTGGCAAGGCGTGCCCAGGAGTTCTCACGTACCCTGAGGGACTTGAAGAACCAATATAAGCAGAACATGGTTCTTCTGACAGAGACACAGTGGCAACCACGGGACGATCACGGTCTCATCCCACTCCGGTTCCCTCAAGCTAACCGGTTCAAGATTCCTGGCCAGAGCGACAGAGGCGGCATGTGGTTCTCGTGGAGCGACAGAGTCACGGTCAACATCAACAGCGACCCAAACAGTTTCTGTGTCAACGTCGTTCCAAATCGTTAAATGTATTTTCTTTATTTTTATTAAAATATCCAAAAATCCATGTAATATTTCCCTTTGTACTTTCAATATTAGCAATATTAATAATATTTGTATTTCCGCTTATTATGGCATCATTTACCTCATATGTGTGTGTTCTGCGACAGCTGGCGTTCCTCGACTGGATCCATAATGCACTAGCTAAATGATATAAAATAGTAAACAACTGGAGCGAACTATGCAAACAAGACAACAAACACACAAAGACTGCCCAACAAGACCTAACGCCAGCTCCGCTACCAAAATGAGACGCCCCGATCCGTATTTACCGTACACAGTAAACACGTGCCGGAACTATGACAACCCAACCCAACAAAGCCCGACATACAGTGTATAAAAATAATAAACTGGCCAACAGCCCAATAACAAAACTGAAAACCGACCCTTCGGCCCAACAAGGAACTCGTCACCCGAACCCCGGGGACATCAACAACAACAACCATCCGGCCCAATGGCCCAAATACAACATATGCACAACAGAAAACTCAACAATATGCACAACGGAAGACTTATGACTCACATGACAACATATGCAAGGCCCAATGTAACTAATGGATCCGAGTCCTGTCCGAGGGTACGCTTCAGCTTGCCCTGTACGTTCCTGCACTACAAACAACTCATCCTACGGGATGAAACCCCACAGGCGAGGGGTGAGTCCGAAGTGCTCACCGACGAAAGATAAACAGAGATATATAATCAACCGCAATACTTTCGAAGTAATGCAACCATCAAATCAGATGAATCTATCACAAACAACATAACAGTGGATTACAACTCAAACAACACAACAGAGGAAACCAACACAATCAACACGACAGAGGAAACCAACACAAACAACACGACAGAGGAATCTACTAAATCATATCAAAGCCAAGACCAAAAGAATACTTATTAATTTTTATTACCAATTTTATCTTCCGGGCCCGTCACTGGACAAGCTAGGGTCGTACCTGGTTATTAACTAATTCTGGATGCCAGGCCCAACCACAATCCGGGATCAACATCCCCATATCACAAATCCGGGATCAACATCCCAATATCACAAATCCGGGATCAACATCCCAATATCACAAATCCGGGATCAACATCCCAATCAACCAACCCACCGGCCATGACACCACAGAACTAGTCTCTAACCATCTAGTCGTACCACTACTTTCCAAGTGACCATTATATCATCTCAAATACAGTCCAATTCCATTACTCTTCCATCAGTTATCCAATTTTCCAATTTCCTCAGATTATTCCACAATCTCATCCAATCAACAATCTCATATCACCAATTATTTTCAACTAACAGTTCAACAATATTTCCAACACATCATACACAGGTCTGACACGTTTCTACAACAACATCAACAATACCATAGCAATCAAGTAACAATCCACAATCATTCTCGCAGATCAATTCAACAACAAAATACACAAACAACAAAAATACACACACAGCATTACGGGCACATATCAAGGTTTATCCATCCTCACCTGATGTGTCTCTGAAACTGCTATCCGGTCAAATCGCGATACCCTATATGTATATATAGGAACACAATAATCACTTATAATGCGCAAACAAAGATAATTATGCATAATGCCGGTTTAGAAATCGTTATACGGCTTGTCTTATATCCAATTTTTATTGTTTCCATAAATTTCTTTCATATGATGTTAACCTCTTTATTCAATATACTATCTATACTTAATTTCAAATTGAAACCGAAACCAAGTTTCCTGTCGATATTCTAATTATACTTAATGTTAAATTAAAACCGAATCCGAACGTTCAAGCCGATATCCCGGCCCATTAGTCGCTCGTGTCAAATACATATTTACGATTAGTACTATAGCTCATTAAATAATACAAAAGTTATCTAATATTTAATGGAATGAAATTCATACGTAATAATATAACAGATTAATATAAAATCTCTAGTGGTAAATAATGTATCCAGTAGTAGGTATATAGTATTCCGTCAAGCCAATAATACAAATCTTAATATTCTAAAAGTATAGTAAAACATACTTTGGTCATAGAATAAATTCCATCCGGTTATGTATTTATAATTAACTTATAATTTCATAATTAATTCCAAGATGGTGTTTCTTTTTTTTAATCTATAGATTAATTCATTTACCATTGTTTTTAATTTACAAATTAATTCATTAACCAATTGTAATATCACACGTCCATCGGGTCCGTTATTAGATTGTCAAAAGCATATGTGTCTCGGGAACATGGGCCTCCGCACGTTCGGCCCGTTTCCGAGTCCGTTGTGCAAACCGAGCCCAAACCCGAGCTCATGGTATAAATCGAGTCCAAGGAATTACCCAAAGATCGGTTTCTGGGCTCGCCGGAAAATTCCCGAGACTCGCCTGATTCCGGCCAAGGTACTGTTCACAGCAGCAAAACATCCCTAACACTTCAGTCTTCGTCCCAAGTCAGCACAAAAGTCTCGAGAGCAACTCGCCATCGTCAACATATCAACCACCCCACTAGTCAACCATCCATCAACCTCGGCCAACGCCTCCACGGGAACACTCTCAACACCATCGTCCACAACAACCTGCAGCCATCACCATCCCATCCACTAGAATCGACAACAACACAGACCCGATCAGTTCAATCGGACCTTAATCAAATCAGAGGAAGAGAGGAAAGAACAACAAAAAGAAAACTGGCAGGGATCGTTGTGGGTCTTACCCACGCGGCGGCGACTCGAGCAGAGGCTGAGAGGGAGAAGATCGGTGGTGATGCCACTCCTCTGCTCGGCAGAGGGAGGTGTGAGGGAGGAGGCAGAGAAAGGAGGACGGCGGTGCGACAGGAATCGAGGAGAGGAGGAGGGCGCTGGCGGCTTCAACGAGGAGGTGACCGGAAATTCTGCGTATGGTGGCGGCTCGAGCTCGGACCTCCGGTGGTGATGACAGAAGAAGGAGCAGCGCTGGCCTTGAGCAAAGACAGAGAAGGGGAGAGGGAAGGCAACAACTTTCCCAACAGCGGCGAAATCAAAAAGAGAGGACGGCGGCAGATTTGTGGAAGTGGGGAGATAGGGCGATGGCGATTCAGAGGAAGGCGAGAGGAGAAGAGGCAGGGGAGGAGAAGGCAGCGGTTTGCTTAGGAAGGTAGAGGAGGAAAAGGAATTGGAAAGGAGGAGAGTAGGGAGAAGATGGGTGGCAGTGGTGTGTGGATTTCGGGGAAGGAGAAGAGAAATTAAAGAAAAGGAAGGGGAAGAAGACAGGAGAGAAAAAGAAATGGGGAGGGCCTGATAGTCACGGGTGGAGGCGGCTGAGAAAGAAAAAAATGGAGAAGAAAAGAAAAGAAAGGAGAAAAGAAAGGAAGGGAAGGAAAAGAAAGAAAAGAAAGATGAGAGGTGGGGCCCGCGCGGCTAGGGAAAACCGGGAGAGAGGAAGAATTGTAACCGGGAAAGAGGAAGAGAAAGGAAAGAGAAGGAAGAGTGGCCTTGGGGCAAGCCTCATTTGGCCGGTCCGGATTCTCGTGTCGGGATCTCGTAAACGCAGGGATACTCCCGTCTTTTCGAATTTTCCGTCCCGAGTCCAAAAATACAACTTGGGCTCGGAAAATCCGATTAATCCTCCTGAACGTCGTCCGAGTCTCGGAATTGAAAATCGAGGCTCGGTTAGTTAGAAAGACACTCCTGAGCGCGGGAAAATTCTCGGTTTCGAAAAACGACCCCCGATTTACCTTGAATTAATTACCCAAGATTAATTCATTCGGTAAATCACTGTATAACGACTTTAACAGTCCCGGTAAAAATCCAAATTTTACCCGGGCTGTTACAGTAACAATAATAATAATTTGAAAGTAGTAAAAATTAATAGTGAGTATAGTGATAAATGGCTCGGATTGGTAAAATTCTTGATTAACCGCGATAAAATTTTATTAACCTCAGTAAAAGTTAAAACAACTCGGTAAAAATCAAGAAAATTTTACCCGGGTCGTTACAAATATTCACTTTCTCAATCCTCCTATTGAGATAAACAGGAACCATGCTCAAACTTGGATGTTAATTTTGTCACAAATATTTGGTTCAATTATTATTATTTTAATTCGGATTTTCTTTTTATTTATACTCTTGATCACTTATTATTTCCTCACTAACTCCTCCCATCCAAAATTACAAGTGAATTGGATGTACTTCGTTTGAAACTTACATATTATAGATCCCCAAGAGTAATTACTAATTATATATCATGTATATATCCCTGAAGAGAATAGTTATTATATACCGACCTACTGTCATCGCTTATAAAATAAGTTTTGCATCCCCAGTTTATGGTCAGGTGAACTAATTAATTCCGCTGCAATGTTGTACAATTTGAATTAACAACCGAATTGGGTCCAAATTCATCAACGTTGTACCGGCAAAAGAAAGAATAAATTCATCAACGTTGGCTGGTGACTTACAATTTTTACACCGACTTCTAGAACTTGTCGTTCATTAATCCAAAACACGAATATAATTTTATTAGAGACCAACTTCACACTTTTCCCACCATGCAAACATGTCATCAGATTAATTAATAGGATTTTAATCCTATTAATTGTCTCTCGTAGGTAATCTGTAAATGTAACTATAAGCACTAGTTGAGCTGATGATTTGTTAGGGAACCCGCTCCTCTGCCTAAACTTTTTTTTAACTAAATAAATAAAAAAAATAAGAACTTAGTGACTTATTGCTTTTTTTTTTCTTTTTCTTTTTCCACCCTTGCTCCGGATCCGACCAGTCCGACTAATCTAGAAATCAAACTCTGTTCAAACTTTTTTTTTTTTTTCAGATTTCTTTCCTAGCTTTCGACCCAATCCAAATGGCAAAGTAATCTAAAATTGAGCTCTGTCATAGTCGCGACCTTCTTAATATAAACAGATCTAGAGATCTGAGAATACATAATTGAAGATACAAATGATCTGAAGAAAAATCTGACATAAGAATTGATCTCAACCTACTACATGAAACTACACAACGAAAGATGTATCTCCTTCAAAAGAGGATTTATAAAGGCACACTACTCCGACGATGAGCGTCTCTACGGGCATCATAACTTGTATGGTTCGTGCCACATCTTCTCCTTGTTGGTAAATTGCAGCAACAAATAAAGATCTACTCTTCAAATCAAATCTTCCTCCAAAGCTTTTGGCTCCCATGATTTTATTCCCGAGAAAACAAAAAAACACCCAAAGAAAGTGACAAGGGCTCTCTGAAGGAGAAAATCAAATCCTAAAAAAGGGTACTAAAAAACTCACAAACAGCGAGACTAAACAGACAAAACTAAAAGAAAAAAAACACAAAAACTAAAGGAAATATCAGTGGGGGCTTACCGCCGAAAAAGAAGTGGTCGGCGGTAGCCCCAAATTTATAGATCTAGGGTTTTCTCTGAGAAAAAGAGAGAGCGATGTTTTGGACTATTACACAAAGTATTTAAACCTTGGACTTTGCTGAAAGGATACTGATTAATTACCACTCAGGCCAATAAGTTAGCTGCTCTTCTAGTTGCTCCTTAATTACTTGGCTTGGGCTCTTTTTCATTATGAGGAGATTTTTATTCCATTAACCACAAGTTTTTTTTTTCCTTTTTGGTTACACAAACTACTGGAGAAACAACTTTTTTTTTTTTCATGTCAACGCTAAAATACATTCAGCGGGTGGGTAGCAGATCTATGGAAATATTTGCACTCTTCCATCCCATTCTCTAGTAACTCCTTGCTACCACACTTACAATTAAATAGTTCTATTTATAAATAAGATTATATAATAATTATCCTTACGCTAATAACATAAACATAGAATCAATATTATTGATCACATTTTTTCACAAAATATATAACATAAGTATTGGCCGTGAGATACGCTGCAATAATGTAGTTTTTTTGGTAAACAAGGATGGGCTTAGTACAGCTCATCGAGATGTGAAATGGGGTTTACTTTTTGTTAGTATGCCATTTTTTTTACTTGTATTCTAACAACATTATGCATACGCTAGTAACATAAAAATAGAATCAATATTATTGATCACATTTTTTACACAAAATACGTAACATAATTGGCCATGAGATACGCTGCAATAATGAGTTTTTTTTTGGTAAACAAGGATGGGCTTATAAGTACAGCGCATCGAGATCTGAAATGGGATTTAATTTTGTTTCATAGTATGCCATTTTATTGACTTGTATTCTAACAACCAGGTTTAACGCCACGTTAAGAATAAAATATGGAGTGTTTTATTAAATGAGCATGTGCTTCATTGATTTTTTAACAATGATCATATTGAAAGATGAAGCTCAGGGCAGCCTATAAATAGCACCTGCCAATTCCCATATTTCCCCACACTACAAGAGCAAGCAGCCTACTAATCAACAAATTCTCTCCTCTTTCCTCATTGTGATCACATCTTCTTTTTCTTCTAATTAAGGTATAATGGCTGCTCACACATTCACCACTGAATTGACTTCTCCAGTTGCTCCAGCAAGGCTTTTCAATGTTCTAGTCCTTAAATTCGATCATTATGCCCCAATCATTGGTAAAGATGTATTCAAGAGTGTGGAAGTAGTTGAAGGAACAGGAGGATCCGGATCCGTCGTCAAGATTACTACTACAGACGGTTAGTATATTATACTGCTCAATATGCTAAAATGGATTGAGGTATCCATTTTCATTGACAATACTTTTATGTTTTGATTTGCAGGCATAGTTGCCAAGCAAAGGCTTGATTCTGTTGATGCTGCAAACTTTGCTGCTACCTACACCCTTCTTGAGCATCCACTTTTTGCTGACAACGTTGAGAAAATCACTTATGAGAACAAGCTTGAGGCTTCTGCTGATGGCGGATCCGTCTTCAAGAGGACAGTCTCTGTTTTCAAGAAGGATGGTGCCGATAAGATCGATGAAGAAGCTGTCAAGACTGGCGAAGGGTATAACTTGCAAGTATTCAAGGCCGTTGAAGCCTACCTCTTGGCAAATCCGGATGTCTAAGCCCTGAAAACTTTGGAATATCTCTCTCTTTTTTTCATAATCATCAAAAATTAAAAGTGTGGTTTGTGGTTTATGTGTTTGGTGGTGGAAGACTACCATTGTATTTGTTAGTCTTTGTCATGCTCTGTTATTTATGGAGTGATAATAAATGTAATCTTTGCCTTCCTATATATGTTATATGTTGTGACGTGTTAATTTAGTTGCTATTTTATCCTTTATTATTGGCAATCATCTTATATATCAACTACTCCATACTACTCCATGAAAAGGCTTCCAGGGTGCATTAATTGCAGCTCCTAAAACTAATACCGCAAATAATTTAGGAGTTGTAGATTCAACTTACACTAATTTAAAATCAATTCCAATAACGAAAAAGACAACCAAAACCGGTTAATTAATGGAAGTTGAGAAAATGACCATACAATTGTTTTTTTATAAGAACTTTGGGCCACATATGATGTTCTACGGTATTTTTGATTGGAAATATAACTTAATGGAGCCAAAATGAGTCTCAAAGTTGAGACAAACAATTTGCAACCATGTTAATAAACATAGTGTTCCTCATCAAAAAAAAAAAAAAAAATAAACATAGTGAGACACCATCTCTCAGGGAGTGTATTCGTGACCTATTAAAAAAGCATAATCTCTCAAGTTTTAATTATATGATGCTTTTAAGGGAACTTTACTGAATTCTTTGGGCAAGAAGAAAAAAAAAGAACATTACTGAATTCGTGTGTCATTTTAAAATCTTTATACACTATTTTTTTTTTAATCCTCACGGTTTATGTTTCTTCCTCTTATGACATGAAGTGAGAACAGACACGGAAGATTATCTCATAGTCAAACATTCATTTTCTCAATTCTGGTTTTTAGATAATGAGAGGAATCATGCTCAAGTTGGTTCTTAATTTTTTAAAAATGGGCCAAATATTTTGTTGGATTCTTATTATTTTAATTCAGCTTTTCTCTATTAATACTCCGGATCGACTTATTTCCTCACTAACTTCCAAAACTATAAGTGAACTGGATGTGCTTTTTTTGGAACTCACATAAGAGAGTAATTGTTATATACCGACCTACTGTGTAACCGCATAGTAGTAGTATCAACTAAGTGTTTTATATTTGATATATCAAATGGTCATGTGAACTAATTAATTCCCCTACATTATACAATTCGAATTACCAACCGGAATCGGTCAAATTCATCGACGTTGTTCTAACACAAAAAAATTCATCAACATCGTCTGTGACTAGAGTTACAATTTTAGTTTTTTTACATCAACTTCTAGAACATGTCGTTCTTTAATCCAAAACAAGAATAGTCACAGACAAAAAGATGTGGGTTTTGTTATCAATAGTTTAAGATAAAAAAACATATGTGGGGGGCTTTTTTTTTTCCCTAACAACAAACAGATGTGGGTTTTGTTATCATTGCACAATTTGTCTAAAGTAATGGGCAAGTGATGCAAGACCATGTAAAATTACTATCAAGTTGTGCGCAAATGCTTGTCATTTTTAAATCATTTTACTCTAATTTTTTTATCCTCAGAGTGTATGTGTTTCTTCTTTTTAAGACATGACTAAAGTGAGAACAAGCACGGCATATGTGTTTCTTCTTTTTTGGCCTGAATCTAGGCTCTTGTGTCCCCATCAAAGCGGAACTATGGGGTATTTACTTTGGCTTGCAGCTGGCATGGGACCTAAGCTGCCGAGCTCTTAAAGTGGAAACAGACTCTTTGGCAGCAGTCGACTGGTTGTCCTCAGAGTTAGACCCCGACATGGCTATGGATGGACTTGTCTGGGAAATCAAGGATCTCTTGAGGAGAGATTGGTTTGTAGTCATTGCTCATGTCTATAGGGAAGCGAATGTTATCGCTGACTCCCTAGCAAACTTAGCTGTTAAGTTCCCGTTTGGTCCTACTCTTTTATTTACTCCCCCTCCGGGAGATAGTTAGTCTTCTGCAGTCAGACAGATCAGTGCAGGATGTTTGTAGACCTACTATGATGTAAGATTGTGGTATCAATGAATCATTCAGATAAAAAAAAAAAACCATGATAATCAAACATTCATTTTCTCAATCCTCCTATTGATATAAACAGGAACCATGCTCAAACTTTGATGATGTTAATTTTGTCAAAAGGGGCAAATATTTGGTTGAATTCTTAATATTTTAATTCCACTTTTCTTTTTTTTATACTCCGGATCACTTATTATTTAACTCCTCCCATTCAAAGTTACAAGTGAATTGGATGTACGTACTTCGTTTGAAACTCACAAATTATAGATCCCCAAGAGTAATACTAAACACTGAGCAAAAAAAAAAAAGTGTAATTACTAATTACATATCATGCATATCCCTGAGGAGAATAATTATTTTATACCGACCTACTGTCGCCGCATATAAAATAAGTTTTGCATCCGTAGTTTATGGTCAGCTGAATTATTTAATTCCTGTACATTATACAATTCGAATTAGCAACCGAATTGGGTCCAAATTCATCAACGTTGTACCGGCAAGAAAAAAAAATATAAATTCATCAACGTTGTCTGTGGCCAGACTTACAATTTTTACACCGACTTCTAGAACTTGCCGTTCTCTAATCCAAAACATGAATATAATTTTATTAGAGATCAACTTCACACCTTTCCCACGTACATATCTGTCATTAGCATTTCTATTAGTTTGTGAATTCGAATTCCACCAATTGTTCCTCTTGGTAGATGTGGATGATTTGTAAATATGGCGCGGTTGAGCCGGTGATCTGTTTTGACGCTGGATTGAGGAAACCTCCCTTTATAGTTATGGTAAATGTTTTTTTTTTACCAAAAACATAAAGCTTAATGAATTATTTGCTTTTTTTTTTTCATCCATTGCTCCGGATCCGACTAAACCAAAATTCAAAACGGTTATTTTTTCTTTCTGGTTTCTCTCAAAGTTTTCGACCCATTAATCCAAAGGGCGGCAAAGTAATCTAAAATTGAGCACTGTAGATTTTCTTAGTAATACATTTCCGTACCACTTAGGCCAATAAGTTAGTTGCTCTTTTAGTTGTTCCTTTGGTAGGACCATGTCTGCTTAGATTTTTCTTGGTAATATATATTTTCATAGTTAAATTTCGTATGGTGCAATAGAAGAAAGATTCCCTTACCCTCCTTAATTGCCACAGGAAATGGGCACTTTTTCATTATGATGAGATTTTTATTAATCCATTAACCACAAGTTTTTTTCCTTTCTTTTTGGTTTTACAAACTAGTGGAGAAACAATTTTTTTTCATGTCAACGATAAAATACATTCAGCGGGTAGCGTAGATCTATGAAAATATTGCTGTAACTCCTCTGATTTTATCAAGTTAATACTATAACATACCTCCATTAGCATCAAAGAGAGATCTATGAAAATAATCGCACTCTTCTATCCCATTCTCTAGTAATTCCTTGCTACAACACTTAAAATTAAATAGTTTTATCAGCACAGACTTAAAGATAAGATCATATAACATTATCCTTACGCTATTAACATAAACGTAGAATCAATATTTATTGTTGATGACATCTTTTCACAAAATATATAACATAATTGGCCATGAGATGCGCTGCAATAATGTATTTTTTTTTTTGGTAAACAAGGGTGGGCTTAGTACAGCGCATCCAGATCTGTACTGTATTCTTAGTACAGTGGAGTATGTTATTTTAATTGACTTGTATTCTAATAACCAGGTTTAACGCCACGTTAAGAATAAAATATGGAGTGTTTTATTAAATGAACATGTGCTTCATTCATTTTTTAACAATGATCATATTGAAAGGTGAAGCTCAGGGCAGCCTATAAATAGCACCTGTCAATACCCATATTTCCACACACTGCAAGAGCAAGAAGCCTACTAATCAACAAATTCTCTCCTCTTTTCTCATTTGCGATCACATATTTTTTTTTTCTAATTAAGGTATAATGGCTGCTCACACATTCAACACTGAATTAACTTCTCCAGTTGCTCCAGCAAGGCTTTTCAATGTTCTAGTCCTTAAATTCGATCATTATGCCCCAATTATTGGTAAAGATGTATTCAAGAGTGTAGAAGTAGTTGAAGGAACTGGAGGACCCGGATCCATCGTCAAGATTACTACTACAGACGGTTAGTATCTAGCTAGCTTGGAGAATATCAGAAAAAATATTTTGTTCCAATTTCTCTTCAATGTCAAGGATTGAGGTATCCATTTCTATTGACAATACTTTTATATTTTTGCATTTGCAGGCATAGTTGCCAAGCAAAGGCTTGATTCTGTTGATGCTGCAAACTTTGCTGCTACCTACACCCTTCTTGAGCATCCACTTTTTGCTGATAACGTTGAGAAAATCACTTATGAAAACAAGCTTGAGGCTTCTGCTGATGGCGGATCCGTCTTCAAGAGGACAGTCTCGGTTTTCAAGAAGGATGGTGCCGATAAGATCGATGAAGAAGCAGTCAAGACTGGCGAAGGATATAACTTGCAAGTATTCAAGGCCGTCGAAGCCTACCTCTTGGCAAATCCTGATGTCTAAGCCCTGAAAACTTCCGAAATATCTCTCTTTTTTTTCATAATATCATCAATTAATAAGTGTGTGTGGTTTGTGATTTCGTTGTTGTGCTCTCCTTTGGTGGTGAGACTATACCATTGTATTTGTCAGTCTTTGTCATGTTCGGTTACTTATCGGCTGATAATAAATGCATTATTGAGTAATTTTCTTGTTATAATCACACTGGAGCATAGGCTACAGCTACAAACAATGCTATCTTGCCTTCCTATCTTATTGTTACGAGTTAATTTGCTTGCTATTTTATCTGTTATTGGCATTTGGCAATCATCCTATATATCAACTACCCCATTAAAAGGCTTCCAGGGTCCATTGCAGGCTTGCAGCTCCCAAAACTAATACGGAAAATAATTCTAATTCCAATAACAAAAAAAGAC
Organism: Turnera subulata; assembly: GCA_028386065.3. Classification (NCBI taxonomy): domain Eukaryota; kingdom Viridiplantae; phylum Streptophyta; class Magnoliopsida; order Malpighiales; family Passifloraceae; genus Turnera; species Turnera subulata. Next base: position 42,615 of record JAKUCV010001686.1, on the reverse strand, counting down.
ATTCAGAACACGTTAATTAACGCATTCACACTATGAAAATTGAGAAAATAACCATATAATTTTTTACATGAACTTTGGGTCAAATATAATGCTCTTGTGCATGGGTATCCTGGGTGAGTTTTCTAATGAGAACTTTCTGCATACACGAGGACTCGAACCCGACATCGATACATTCTTATCATTTTTAATTCGGCTTTTCTCTATTTTATACTCCGGATTAACTTATATCCTCATTAATTTCCAAAACTATAAGTGACTAGATGTGCTTTCTTTGAAACTCACAATTAATTACATATCCTTAAGCGAATAATTATATACCGACCAACTTAATCGCATGTCAAATAGTTTTTATATTATACAATTCGAATTACCAACCGGATTCGGTCCAAATTCATCAACTTTGTCTCAACTTTTTTTACATTCAACTTCTAGAACTTGTCTTTCTTTGATCCAAAACAAGAAAGAACAGAACCAGAGACCAACTTCGCACTTTTCGGCTTTCGCACATACAAGCCGACCACTACATATTCCCTCAGACCAACTTCTAGAACATTTTAAAAAAAAGATCGTATTCTTCCACCCAATCTCTAGTAATTCCCTTGATATACAAAACTCAAAGATTTTATAACATTATCCTTCTGCTACTAACATAAACATATCAATATTATATTGATCACAGTTTTTTCACAGAATATAACTGGTCATCATGTAGTGTTTTTTGGTAAACAATGATGGGCTTAGAACAGAGCAACGAGATCTAAAATGGGATTTTATTTGGTTTTATAATATGCCATTTCTTTTGACTTTTATTTCTTCTACCAGGATTAATAATGCCATGTTAAGAATAAAGAATAAATATATATGGAGTTTTTACTTTTTATTTAAAGCACATGTGGTTCATTCATATGTTTGAACAATGATCATATTGAAATATAAAGCTCAGGGAAGCCTATAAATAGCACCTGCCAATTCTTTCCACACCACAAAAGCAAGCAGCACACTTAATTGTTCAACAAATTCTCTCCTCTGTTTTCATTGTGATCACATCTTCCTTTTCTAATCAAGGTATAATTAATGGCTGCTCACACATTCAACACTGAATTCACTACTCCAGTTGCTGCAGCTAGGCTTCTCGATGCTTTAGTCCTTAAAGTTGATGTTTATGGCCCAATTATTGGTAAAGATGATTCGAAAGTTTTGAAGTGATTGAAGGAAATGGAGGGCCAGGATCAGTCTTCAAGTTTGTTACTAAAGACGGTAATTAGTATACTATACTTCTCAATTTGCTATTTTTTTCACTTAAGATAATGTAATTGATTTGTATTAATCATATTTTGGCACTAGCTTGGAGACAAAAATAATTATCTTGTTCCAATTTTACTTCAAATACAATGATTGAGATATCAATTTTCATCAGCTATATCTATGTGTTGGCATTTTTTGCAGCCAAGGTTATCAAGCAAAGGCTTGAGTCTGTGGATGTAGCTAACTTTGCTTACACCTACACCCTTCTTGAGCATGAACTTTTTGCTGATAAAGTTGAGAAAATCACTTACGAAGTCAAATTTGTGCCTTCTGCCGATGGTGGGTCTGTCGTCAAGAGGACAGTCTCGGTCTACAACAACGTTGCTGCTGATGGAATTGATGAAGAGACACTCAGGACCGGTGAAGGACAGAACCACCAACTGTTCAAGGCTGTTGAAGCCTACCTTTTGGCAAATCCTGATGCCTAAATCCATAAACTTTCATGTATCTCTATATTTTTTCCCTAATATCATCAATTAATAAGTGTGGTTTGTGGTTTTATTTGATGTGTTTGTGCTCTCCTGTGGTGAAAGACCACCACCATATTTCTCCTGTTCTCCTTTTATGGAGTGATAATAAATGACTGATATTTGTTATGTGATTAAAGCGTTTTTGGTCCTTGTGTAAGGCCTCAAAGTTGGAAGTCATCCTCGTGTAGGATTTTGGTCTCTTTTCTTCCCTCCGTTCATCGTTTTTTGTTAGTTTTGGTTTGTCCGGCCAAAATCGCTGATGTGGCATCCACATCTGCTTTGTGGGGCCTATATGTCATGGTTTAACCCAAAACCGACCCAGCTCCACCTGACTTGTTTCTTCCTCCCGATTGGTCCGGTTATGGATTTTTAATTAAAATACCTAAATTATAATCCTTACTCTTAAATTATTTTTTAAAACAGATTAATTTTTTACATATCCAAAGACACATTTTAATTTTTACCTAAATATAACTTTTTGACTCATCCAAATTTTTTTACCCATAACCCAATTTAAAAATTTAAAGTAAATTAAATTCTAGTATCAAAAATTAATATGAAAAAAAACAATATAATTACATGTGAATTTTTTCCAGTATTAACTTTTTGACCCGATTTAATATTAAAAGAAACAACACAATTATAATTAATTATCTCATTATTTATCTAATATGAAAAGCTTAGCTCAAATTTTATTTTCCTCTTCAATTATCTCCATAAATTCCTCTTAATCTTTTCTTATTAAAGAATATTTTAATTAAAAAATCAAAAATATTTTCACCACCATCACCCTCCTCCACCTGACAACCACCACCAGAACCAGTACCACCCTCCTCACCTACGACGACCACCACAAGAAACACCACTACCCTTCTCCTCCATAAGCACCGGTTGAATTGAGATTCTATTCTTGGTTTCTACCATTAACAACATCAACACAATCACAACAGTATCTTCATCATCGTCATAGAGAAAATTAAAACCATAGCAGCCCAAATTAATTTGATTTATAGTATACCCTAACCCAAAACCATAGCAGCCATAACCATGTCATCCCAACCACCACATAACAGTGGCGTCTGTGGGCAGCGAGCTTCGAGGCGGCGGATCGAAAGAGAGGAGAGGAGAGATCGAGCAGCGCGATTTGCAGAGGAAGTCGAGCAGATGCAACCCGGGTGGCGATGTCACTCCTATGCTCGATAGTGTCGACGGCGGCTGTGGCAGAGGACGCGGCAATGACAGAGGCGAGCACAGGAAGAACTTCCAAGAGCCGCACCTGGACGCGCCATCGCCGTCAAAAGGAGGGCCGGTGTGGTGAAGGACACCGCCCGCTGTTTGTTCCGCTGGATCGACTCCCAACCGCCTCTGAATCCTGCTGTCGTCGCCACCATTACCGCCGCGAGACGCTGGGATGGGGGGCCAAAGAGTGGCTGCAGATCGATGAGTGTGTATGCGTGAAAAAGAAAAGAAAAGGTGGGAAGGAGGGAGGCAGCGCGAGGAGAAAAGAAAGAAAATAGAAGAAAGGAGGAGAAAAGAAAAGCATAATAAGAATTTGTATTAAAAAAAACATAATAAGAATTAATTTTTTGTTTGAGGGAATAATAAGAATTAAATTTAGATTAATATAAATTAATTAAATTTAGATTGTATAAAAAATTACATTAAAAATTGTAATTTGGGTTCAGGGTCACTCGGATGGGTAGAACTAGTAGGATGGATTTTGATTTGGTTTTGGGGTTTTTCCTGACATGTGGGACCCAAAAATCTGATGTGGCTTCGGAAAATGTGCCACGTCAACGATTTTCGCCGGATTCTGGACGGATGAACCAAACTGGTCGAACGGAGGGATGAAAAGAGGCCAAAAACCTACACGAGGATGAAATCCAACTTTGAGGCCTTACACAGGGACCAAAAAATGCTTTAATCCATAACAATATAATGAGGGTCAATCATATTTTTGATCCTTGTATTTTTCGTTTTAAACATTTTTCATCCTTGTGTTATAAAGTGGACATTTTTCATCCTTGTGTTGAATTTTTGGGACATTTTTCATATTCATCCAATTTTTCGAAAAAAAAAATGCTGACGTGTCAATTTTAAAAGTGACACATCAACTTCTGTGGGCCCATACAAAGATGGAAACATCCAACCCGAACCACACCGAACCGAAAACACCCGACCCCAAAACCAACCAATCCATCCATCTATTCTTCAAATGCAAACCAGAAACGAGAATAGAGTAAGGAAGAACTGAAGAACAAAAAATAAAGAAAAGGAAAAGAAAAAAAATTCCAATACTCATAGCCAAAACGGTGACGTTTTGGCCAGCCACCATTCATCTTCTCCTTCCTCTCCTCGCAGCCACTGATGCAAACCACCACTGAGCCAACGCAACCAACTTCAGCCGCCGCCGATTGTGCATCAGCGAGCCCGACCTTGAGCCCCTCGTTGGATGGATCAATCTCGAGGCCCTTCCTGTAGGCGGAGACGGCTTCCTGGGCCTGGTGGAGGCTGAGGTAGACGGCGCCAAGGCGGTAGTAGCGCTTGGACCAGTCGGGCTTCAGCTCGACGGTTTCTTGGAGTCGGCGAGGGCATCGGCATAGTTGTGAAGGGAGGCGTGGGCGGCAGAGCGGTTGGAGTAGAGGACGCTGTTGGTAAGGGCGAGGGTAATGGCGTCCATGAAGTGCTTGACGATGGCAGAGTACTCCCAATAGAGAACGCTGCGTTGCCTTTGGCTTTGGCTTCGTCCCACTGTAGTAGAAAAAACACAACTAAAACCCTTAAAGTAGGAGAGGATTAGTAGAATAGAGGAGATAATTTGATGATCAAGCTTTTAAGAGAGGCAATTAAGAGTTAGTGTGTTTTTATTAATGAAAAGTGTAAAGAGAGAGAAAGGTGAAGATGTATAGGGAAAAGGAAGAGAAAGAGTGGAGGGCCGAGAGAGTTCAGGTCAGGGAAGGAAAAGGAAGGAGGAAGGGGATTCTGGAAAGTTCTTTGAAATTCTTTTCAAACAACGCCGACCAGATCCCGCAGTAGATGGTGCAGTTTCGCCGCGACCAAAAGCGAGCGGAAAGGGGTGGATTGGTTGGTTTTGGGGTCGGGTGTTTTCGGTTCGGTGTGGTTCGGGTTGGATGTTTTCATCTTGGTGTGGGTCCACAGAAGCTGATGTGTCAATTTTTAAATTGACACGTCAGTATTTTCTTTTCGAAAAATTTGAGGAATATGAAAAATGTCCCGAAAATTCAACACAATGATGAAAAATGTCCACTTTGTAACACAAGGATGAAAAAAATTCACAAACACAAGGATCAAAAATATGATTGACCCCAATATAATGGTAATAAACTAAAGTACCGTTACCAAACAATTTGAAACAAAACAAAGATCTTACAAGACTTATATTTTGGAAAGAGGGGGAAAAGATGTTTTTAAGGTACGATGGCAGATTGGCAATCATCTTATCAACAAGCCCATGAAAAAGGAGTCCAAGTTACATTGCAGCTCCAAAAGATGAAAATGGCGAATAATTTGGGATTTTGAAGATTCAACTTACAATAATAGCAAAAAAAAATTTAACTCCAATCCAAAAAAAAAAAATACAATCAAAAGTCAAAACCCCGTTAATTGAACCACCTCCGAACTCGAAGTTTTTCTTCCGTATTTTTTTTATTGTATTTTGTTCTCCCCTGTTTTTTCTTTTTTTTTTTTTTACATCCAAAGAAGGAACCACACTGATTAATGACGGAAATCACGGCTGTATAACGGAGGAACACAATGCAAATCACGGTGAAAAATAGAATGCAAAACATCTGAAAATTATGTTTTGAAGATAACAATAAGCATTTTAAAAAAAAAAAGTTACAAAAAGGTAGTATTGAAAAAAATAAAATCTTAAATACAAAAAGTAAACTCTTGGTCAAGTGTAGCTAAGATCTATTATATATATAGCAGAGAAATGGTTCAAGAGTAAGTGTAGTAGTGACACATGACAATTAAAGGATATGAAAATAAGATGTGGCTCTTAGATGTTTGATTGTTTGAAGGTTCTTTAATTTTTTTATTATCCAAATTATCACTTTAAAACAATCTCTTTTAAATTATCTCTCTTTTTTAAAATAGTGATATTGAAGTTCTCTTTTAAAATTCAAATTATATTTTTTTAATATAGTAATAAGATTTATTAGTTTTACTGAATGCATGCATCTCTCCCTTACTAATATAGTTTTCTCTAAATCAAACTCTTAAAATAATTTACCTTTTGAATTGTATATTTTCGTATAAGTGAGTATTATTATTGTATTTTCATAATCACTTTCATTTCTATCCTATATATTTTTTTAACTAATTAATCTTTTTTATCTGTGGAGAAAAAACCATTTAATCTTTCTTAATTAGATGAAATTGTTGTTTAATACATCCTCATTTGATTTGTCTTTCTTAATAAATATTAATGCATCATTATTGACTCCTGTGTGACACACAGGGTATTGTACTAGTTTATATAATAGTAGAACATAACTTTAAAGGGAAGGTTGACAATTTTTTTTGTTACATTAATTATTTTAAAAATATGAAATTTGAAAATAAAATTTCCAATTATTTTAAGATAAAGAAACATATGTGGGGGTTTCTTTTTTTTTTTTTCCTAACAACAAACGGATGTGGGTTTTGTTGTCATTGCACAATTTTCCTAAAGTAATGGGCAAGTGATGAAAGGCCATGTAAAATTACCATGAAGTTGTTCGCAAATACTCATTATTTGTCATTTTCAAATCAATTTACTCTGCTGTTCAAAAAAAATTCATTTTACAATTATCCTCAGAGTGTATGTTTCTTCTTTTTATCAGACATGCATAACTAAAATGAGAACAAGCACGGGATATTAACCTGATAGTCAATTATCCATTTTCTCAATCCTCATATTGATATAAACAGGAACCATGCTCAAATTTGGATGTTAATTTTGTCAAAAGGGAGAAATATTTGGTTGAATTCTTATTATTTTAATTCCGCTTTTCTTTTTTATTTATCCTCTGGATCACTTATTATTTCCTCATAAATTCCTCCCATTCAAAATTACAAGCGAGGGTGTACTTATATATCATGCGTATCCTTTGAAGAGAGTGATTATAGCGATGACACATAGAGTTCAGGATCAATGTAGAAAAGACTAGAAAAGATATGTGATTTCATATTTTTTTTAAAGAATTTTTTGCATTGTATGAATTTGATTAGTGACAAATTAGGAATAAAAACAATTATTTATTATTATAATTTAATCTTTTTTTAAAAAATAGTGATAAAAAAATATATTATAATTCAAATCACTTCCTCGATTATTTGTTTCCCTTTCTAATCTCTAATAAGATTTGTTTTACTGTTCTGATAAAGTTTTTATTTTGATAAATTAATGATTTACCTTTTAAATACAGGACCAAACACAAACAAACAACAGGAACGTGGGTGTGTAATACACAGGAAGAGAAAGAACTAGTAATATTATATACCGAGTTACTGTCACGGCATATAAAATAAGTTTTGCACCCGTAGTTTATGGTCAGGTGGTGAACTAATTAATTCCGCTACATTATACAATTCGAATTAGCAACCGAATTCGGTCCAAATTCATCAACGTGAGACTTACAATTTTTACACCGACTTCTAGAACTTGTCGTTCGTTATTCCAAAACATGAATATAATTTTATTAGAGACCAACTTCACACTTTTCCCCACTATACATGCCTGTCATCAGATTAATTAATAGCACTCCACCTAAACTTTTTTTTTACCAAATAAATAAAAAAATAAAAACTAAGTGAGTTAATTGCTCTGTTTTTTCCACCTTGCTCCGGATCTGACCATAGGAGTCCGACTAATATAGAAATCATCTCCGTTCAAACGGTTTTTTTTTTTTTCACATTTCTTTCCTAGCTTTCGACCCAATCCCAAACCGCAAACTAATCTTTAAACTGAGCTTTGTCGTAGTCGCGACTTTCTTAATATTGCATTTTATTACACAAAATATGATTTAAAATAAGTTAGTTGCTCCTTAATTACTTGGCACAGGATATGGGCTCTTTTTCATTATGAGGAGATTTTTATTCCATTAACCACAATTCTTTTTTCTTCCTATTTGTTTATACAAACTAGTGGACAAACAATGTTTTTTTTCATGTCAACGATAATATACATTTGGGTAAATAAGGATGGGCTTAGTACAGCGCATCCAGATCTGAAATGGGATTTAATTAATTTTGTTTTGTTTCATAGTATGCCATTTTATTGACTTGTATTATAACAACCAGTTTTAACGCCACGTTAAGAATAAAATATGGACTGTTTATTAAATGAACATGTGCTTCATTCATTTTTTTTTTTTTAACAATGATCATAACGAAAGATGAAGCCCAGGGCAGCCTATAAATAGCACCTGCCAATTCCCATATTTCCACACACTACAAGAGCAAGCAGCCTACTAATCAACAAATTCTCTCCTCTTTTCTCATTGTGATCACATCTTCCTCTTTTTCTTTAGAAATGGCTGCACACACATTCAACACTGAATTAACTTCTCCAGTTGCTCCAGCAAGGCTTTTCAATGTTTTAGTCCTTAAATTCGATCATTATGCCCCAATCATTGGTAAAGATGTATTCAAGAGTGTAGAAGTAGTTGAAGGAACTGGAGGACCCGGATCCATCGTCAAGATTACTACTACAGACGGTTAGTATATTATACTGCTCAATACGCTAAACTTTTTTGTATACTTACAAAATAATGTCATTAATTTGTATTAATCATATGTTTTGGCTCCAGCCGGCTAGAAGAGTAGGAATAAATATTTTGTTCCAATTTCTCTTCAATGCCAACGATTGAGGTATCCATTTTTATTGACAACACTTTTATATTTTTGCATTTGCAGGCATAGTTGCCAAGCAAAGGCTTGATTCTGTTGATGCTGCAAACTTTGCTACTACCTACACCCTTCTTGAGCATCCACTTTTTGCTGACAACGTTGAGAAAATCACTTATGAGAACAAGCTTGAGGCTTCTGCTGATGGCGGATCCATCTTCAAGAGGACAGTCTCTGTTTTCAAGAAGGATGGTGCTGATAAGATCGATGAAGAAGCAGTCAAGACCGGCGAAGGGTATAACTTGCAAGTATTCAAGGCCGTTGAAGCCTACCTCCTAGCAAATCCTGATGTCTAAGTCCTTAAAATTTCGAAATATCTCTCTCTGTTTTTCATAATATCATCAATTAATAAGTGTATGTGGTTTGTGATTTCGGTGTTGTGCTCTCCTTTGTTGGTGAGACTACCATTGTATGTGTCAGTCTGTGTCATGTTCTTCCATTTATTGAGTGATAATAAATGCGATTGATGAGTATTCTCTCCATTCTATTTTAATTGACGTTTAAGTGGGCCCGGGCGACATCATCCCTTTCTTAGGGTTTTCTCTCCTTTCTCTCTATTTGAGAAAATCCTAGATCTACAAATTTGGGGCTGCCGCCGACGACTCTCTTTCTGGCGGTAAGCCCCATCGGTGTTTTGTTTAGTTTTTTTGTTTTCTTCCTTTCAGTCTTGTCTGGTAGTCTCACTTTTTGTGTATTTTTAGTACCCTTTTGTGGGTTTTGGTTTTCTCCTCCAGGGAGCCCTTGTCACTTTTTTTGGGTGTTTATTGTTTTCTCGGAAATAAGATCATGGGAGCCAAAAGTTTTGGAGGAAGATTTGATTTGAAGAGTAGATCTTTATTTGTTGCTGTAATTTACCAACAAGGAGAAGATGTGGCACAGACCATACAAGTCATGGTGCCCGTAGAGAAGTTGTGTGCCTTTATAAATCCTCTTTTGAAGGAGATACTTCTTGTTGTGTAGTTTCATGTAGTAGGTTGAGATCAATTCTTATGTCAGATTTTTTTTCAGATTGTTATCTTCAATTATGTATTCTCAGATCTCTAGATCTGTTTATATGAATGAAGAATGCTCCTTTTCTCAAAAAAAAAAAATTAATTGACATTTAAAGAATCTATACACCTATTAAGAAAGTACATAATCTTAAAATTTTATAATACATTTAGACTAGATTATCCATATTAAAATCTATTATATATATTTAAAGCTGTATCCCTCACCAGGTTTTGACACATAAGATTTTTAGGGGGTAAAAAAGTTTTTCTTATCCCTTCACTTTTTTGTTTTCGCATTTGTTGTCCCTCTTCCTTTTTTTTTTCACTCAACATGTCCCTCAACTCTTAATTTACCGGGTCACCTTGTCCTTATTACCACCTGTAGCCGGTTGGTGCGTGTGAGGCTGACACGTGTCCGTGGGGCCCACTCCATCTGATTTTAATCTTTTTCTCTTTCTTTCTTTCCTATTTTCTATTTTCCGGAAATTTTTTTATTATATTAGTTTTGTTACAAAAAGAAGAGAAAAAAAACATTTAGCCCAACTAATAAAATATAAGCACATATTAAATTAATGAGAGAGTAAAAATTCTGTTTATAAAACCTGAACAAAATTATTAACCGTGTTTGTGAACTGATTAATTAAATTAATCCCATTCTTGTTAGGTTCAACTATTAAATTGGTTCTCTAGTTTAAGGCCGTCATTAGTCCGTTAATGTGGACCTAGTGGTTTATCCAAAGAGTCCACGCATTGCCGGATTCTGTAGCTTTCCAACACCATCGACATTATCATCACCACCACCACCAGCAACGCCGCCACACGCATCCGCCACCATGAACACAACCCGGCGGCAAGCCCCGACAAAATTGATTAAGCAATCGATGTTAGAACTGATACATACTTGGGGCATTTTAACGAGAAAACTAGAGAAGATGAATTTGAACAATTAATAGAAGGGAGAGGGAGAGGAGGAGGAGGAGGACAGGGTCGCCGGTGACTTACTGTCAGAGGGGGGCCCGTCTTAGTCTCGTCGTCCTCGATCTCTCCTCGTTGATGTCGTCGTGGCTCAGGAAGGGAGCGGAGGAGGAGATGACGGCGGCGGAGGGAGGAAACAGAGAGGGCATTTTAACGAGAAAACTAGAGAAGATGAATTCCAACAATTAATAGAAGGGAGAGGAGGAGGAGGAGGAGGAGGAGGACAGGTTCGACGGCAACTTATTGTCAGAGGGGGGGCCTGTCTTAGTCTCGTCTTCCTCGATCTCTCCTCGCCGATGTCGTCGTGGCTCAGGAAGGGAGCAGAGGAGGAGATGACGGCGGCGGAGGGAGGAAACAGGGAGGGCATTTTAACGAGAAAACTAGAAGTGAGAGGGAGAGAAAGAGTTTGCAGAAAAAATTGAAGAGAAGGGAAGAGAGGGTGCGTGTGCGTGTGGGTACTGATAAGGAGGAGGATAAGGTGGTGGTTAGGGAGAGAGAAGGAGTAGTGAAGGTGGTGAAGAGAGGTGAGGGAGTGGTGGCGATGAGTTATTAACAAAAAAAAAGAAAAAGAATTTGGGAAAAAAAGAAAAGAAGGGATATATTAAAATTTTGGATAAAAAAGAAAATAAAATAAAATAAAAAAGAAGAAGGAGAAGAAAAATATAAAAAATAGGTAGGAAGTGGGCCCCATCTGACACGTCAGCAGCAACTGGCAATAGTATGGAAAAAGGACATGGTGGCCCGGTAAAATGTGAGTTCAGGGACATGTTGAGTGAAAAAAAAGGAAGAGGGACAACAAATGCGAAAACAAAAAAGTGAAGGGACAAGAAAAACTTTTTTACCATTTTTAGGGTCTTACTATATTGCTATGTGGAGGTTTTACGGTCTTTTTGTATTGCCATGTGGAGTGTTGTAAGTGTAATTTGATTGGCCATAATGACAAACATATTTATCCCATAATAACCTATTGATTTTGTACCAGTTTTTTTTTAAAAAAAATAAATTACCAGATTTATAGTTATAGATTTATAGTTAATCCCAACAATGTCAAAAAAACAACCAAAATTATCACTTTTAAAAGATACACTGTAACAGCCCGGGTAAAATTTTTGATTTTTACCGGGACTGTAGAAATTGTCTTACCGTGATTTACTATTGAATTAACCTCGGGTAATTAATTCACGGTAAATCGGGAGTCGTTTTTCGAAACCGAGGGTTTTCCCGCGCTCGTGATTTTCCCGTGAATTTTTCGGAACTAAGTTGGTATTTTTCGGGTTTCGGAATTTCTCGGAAAATCACACCGGAAAATAACTAAGGAGGTATCTGTTATTTTCTGGTCCGGATCGGATTCGCCCGTAATATGGACGGATTGTATTATTGACATTCACATGCCAAACAGTAAAAAACAGTTTATTTAAGGAAGCAGAACCGGAGGAAGAGCAGAGGAAGAGAAGGGAAAAAAAAAAGAAAAAAAAAAGAAAGAGAGGAAAAGGAGAGAAAAAAAGAAAAGAGAGAAAAGAAAAAAAAGAAAAGAGAAAAAGAAAAAGGAATGAAACGCCCCGACCCGAATTTACCGTACACAGTAAACTCGAGCCGGAACTGTGACAACCCAACCCAAAATGACTCAGCATACAGTGTATAAAACAAATATCCGGGCTCGACAGCCCATAATAAAAATGACAATAATAACACAATCGGCCCAATGGCCCAATAATAGCAAAAGTATGCACAGCGGAAGACTTTAAATAACT
>JAKUCV010001686.1:0-28970 GCA_028386065.3 Turnera subulata | reverse complement strand
TTTTTTTTTTTCTCTGTTTTCTGTTTTTTTTTATCTCTTTTTTTTTCCTTCCTTTTTTTCTTTTTCTCTCTTTTTCTTTTTCCTCTCCTTTTCCTTTTCTCTCTTTTTTTCTTCCTTCTTCTTCTCCTCACCCGGCTCTTCTCCCTTTTTATAAACTGAAATTTACTATTTATCATGTGAACATCAATAATAAAATTTCGTCCGCATTACGGGCGAGTCCGGTCCGGTCCAGAAAATAACAGATACCTCCTTAGTTATTTTCCGGTGTGATTTTCCGAGAAATTCCGAAACCCGAAAAATACCAACTTAGTTCCGAAAAATTCACGGGAAAATCACGAGCGCGGGAAAACTCTCGGTTTCGAAAAACGACTCCCGATTTACCGTGAATTAATTACCCAAGATTAATTCAACAGTAAATCACGGTAAATAGACTTTTACAGTCCGGTAAAAATCCAAAATTTTTACCCGGGCTGTTACAAGGAAAGAAAAAGAAAATAAAGAAAATAAATCAGGAAAAAAAGAAAACAACAGAGAGGAAGAAATGAAAAAAAAAGAGAATTTCACAAAATCAAAAAAAAAATAGAAAATAAGGAGAAAATGAAGAAAAATAGAAAAAAAGAAAGAAAATGGAAGAAAAAAAAGAGGTGCAGCCGGTCACTGTTCATCGTCAACCCCGGGCCTTCACTGTGCACTCGCCGCCGTTCCCCGCCGTCTCGAGCTCCACCGCCACGTCCAGGAAGGTCGCCGTCCCGTCGCGACCTTGAAGCCGTCGCCCGCGAGTCGTCCCGTCGCCGGAGCCGCCCTGACGCGCTGCAGACCCGGCGGAGAACCCACGGATCTGCCTCTCTCGCCACCTGCAACAACAGCAGCTGCCGCCGCGCTCAGCTTGCCGCCGCCTTGGAGTCGCCTCCGTCCGCCGCTGCTGAGGACGTGCTCGCTCGTCCATCCCCGCCTCGTATACGCCGCGCCGACGAGCTCAACCCGAGGTGAGCTGTCCGACCCGCGTTCGACCCGGATGCATCTGGTCGGGTCGCGCCTGGGTTTTTTCTGCTGTTGGGCTGGGTATTTGGTTGGGCTCGGGCTAGGCATGAACTCACTGTTCATGGCCCAGTCCAGTAAAAAGAAAAATAATTAAATAAAATGATATATATATAGTTATTTGTCTAATTTCTGGAAATTAATTTTGGAAAAGAAATTATGTATTTATTTTGAGTAAATTACTGCCAATTTAATTCTGGAATTTTCAGGAAAAAAATAAATATATTTACTTGGTTAAATAATTAAGTAATGTTTTAGGAAAAACTAGTATTATTTGGAAAATAAATATATATATACCTTGAAATTAAATTCTGTAAATTTAGTATGCATACTATTTTGTCTGGAAATTATGGTTTGGTATATGTATATGAATATGTATTTTGGAAATTAAAGTTAATTATATCTTGTGTTGGAAAATTAAATTGTATATGTATTTGGAAAAGATAAATACTATTTATATTTTCTGGAAATTATAAATAGGTCATTATTTTATGGAGAAAAATTATAGTAATTATCATTTTGGAAATTATAATTATTTTATGAAAATATTTTTAAAGAGTTTTAATTAAAGTATGGTACCAAAATTATATTCGGAAATACGTTCGGTTAATTATTTTCGGTAAATGATAATAATAACGGAAATGAACCGGGATGGGTAATTTCGTAGTATTGGCATCATAGTATACCGATTATGTGCATTTATGTGAGCATGTTGTTTTGTTGTATAGGTTTGATATCGAACAGTTCCTGTGGAACCGGCTTTGGACCGATTGATGTTTCCAGAGTTGAGTAATCGGCTAAGGTGAGGTTAAGTAAATATTTATATACATCTCGTAATATCAAGTTGCTGTTTGGTTGCTATATGTGACAATTGCTGGTATGAAACTTTGTGGCTGTGTATGGCTTGTTGTGTGATGAATTGAGATGATAATTGTTGCCGTTGATGTTGTTGTAATTATTATTGTTGTTGATATTATTGATGATGTTGGGATTTGTGGATATAAGTGAGATTGTTGCTGTTGTTGACTGTAGAATTGTGTGAGTTGAGTACCGGGGGTACTATTATGTGATGACAGTTTGGTATTGGATATTATCCAGACGAGCGGAGAGGCTGCGAGCCTGCTCGGGATAATGAGATAATGGTTGGATGATAGAAATGTAGTAACTAGTCGAGGGGAAAGAAAATAATAAAATGGAAACACTTAGACATCTAGTAAGTCACAGTTAAATGTTGGAACAGCCAGATGGTAGTCTTAGATTATGGTGCTGGGGGAGAGTTAGTGGCTGGTGCCTGCTCCCTGTCTGTACCAAGTTATTGTTATTGTTTGGGCACTGGGGGAGAGTTAGTGGTTGGTCCTGCTCCCTGTCTGTGCCAGTTATTACGTGGAGGTACCGGGGAGGGGTCCACGGGCTAGCTAGCTTGACTACCAGGCGACGGCCATCATTTAACTTGTGATAGGGGCCCTGATAATAAAATTGGAATAGCGTGTCTAGAATCACCAGTGTGTATTTAAGGTTCGTGAGAACCTTGGTTAATTGTTGTGTTGTGACTTGGAATAGTTACGGTGTATGTATATGTATATTTGCTTATGGGTTTACCCGGTGGGCACTTCGGACTCACCCCTCACCTGCGGGCTTTCATCCCGTAGGTTGAGTTATTTGTGGTTCAGGTATATTGCATTCCAGACAGGCTGCGGCGTTATCCCTTGGACAGGACTCGGATCCATTAGTTGCAACATGGGTTGCATACAGAGTCATTGTGAGTCGTTAAGTCTTCCGCTGTGCTGTTTATTTTGTCGTTGGGCCGTAGGGCCATATTGTTGTTTGCTTGTAGTGTTTATGTGAGTTAAAGTCTTCCGCTGTGCTTATTATTATTGTTGTTGGGCCAATGGGCCGGATTTGTTATTTATGTTGTTTTACTATTTTGGGCCGTTGGGGCCGAGTTGTTGTTGTACACACTGTATGCTGGGTCATGTTTGGTTGGGTCGTCACAGTTCCGGCACGTGTTTACTGTGTACGGTAAATACGGGTCGGGGCGCTTCATACACTCCCAATTACACTTTAACTAAATCCAGAAAACCAGCATCCATCCTATTAGGAAAAAAAACCTTAAACCCATTGATTTTGTACCGATTCTTTTTTTTAAAGATTAAATTGTTAATTACTAAACTCTTATCTCTAAATATTTATAAATACAGATACAGGTTGTTTTGTTTTTGATATTGTTTCTTCTCCATTCATTCTTCTCTTTTTTCCTTCTTTTTTTTAGCTTGCATACGTACTAATCTCATTCTCTTTTTTTTTTTTATTCTCTATGCGAGTCTATCTTAGTTTTTAAGTTCCTATATCTATTACAGTTTCTTTAGAGAAACAAAAAAAGTGAAATCACATAGAGAAATCGGGATGTTAGTACATTAAAATACGGATACAGTTTCTGTGTTTTACAGTTTCTTTACAATTTTTTTTTTGTTTTTTAAGTTTCTGTGTCTCATACAGTTTCTTTTGAGAAACAAAGAAGTGAAAACACACAGAGAAATCCGGACGTCAGTACAATGAAATCCGGATACAGTTCCTGCGTTTTATAGTTTCTTTACAATTCTATTTTGTTTTTAAACTTTGTGCGTCTCATACAGTTTCTTTTGAGAAACAAAAAACTGAAAACACACAGAGAAAAACCGGATGTCAGTACAATGAAAAACCGGATGTCTCATACAGTTTGATTTAATTTTCTCCTATTTTTATATTATTTGCTTTTCATTGTATTAGTTTTTTAAAATTTTACAATTTTATTTACATTTTTATATTTTTTGTTTGTATTGTATTTGTTTTTTTCCTCATTTATAATACATTTTTTCCCTTCCATTTGCATTAGTTTTTTTTATAGTACTACATAGTGTTTTCCAGTTTTTTGGTATTATTTTAATTGCCCTGAATTAATTTTTTTTCTATTTTCTTTTACATTGAATTAGTTAATTTTTTGTAAATTTTCTTGAATTAAATATTATTTTCCTTTTTTTATGCATTGTGTTAGTTTTTTTCTGAATATTATATTATATTTATATTTTTTGTTATTGTTTTGTTTTTTTAATTTTGTTGAATATTATCAGATAATATAATATTTTCTCTCTTATTTTTATTTCATTAGTTTTGTGTTTCAAAATTTTCAGAATTATTTATTACTTTCATGTTTTAATTTTTTTGGCATTGTGTTTGTTTTTTTTTTATTTTCCTGATTTATTCATTATTTTTATGCTTTAATTTTTTTTGCATTGTGTTTTTTCAGATTTATAATATATTTTTTTCCTTCCTTTGTAATAGTTTTCTAATTTTTCTAGAATATATGACATTTTATTTAATATTAAAAATTAAATATTAAGTAGTTTTATTATTAAAATAAAAAAATTTAACATGCCACTTAAATTTTCAGCAATTAAAAAATTTGAAATTAATTATTTTATATTATTTTTTGCTTTTTTGGAATTGTTTGTGTTTTTTCGGTTTTGCTAATTTATTTATTATTTTCATGTTTTTTAAGGGAATTTTGTTAGTTTTTTTAATTTTTTAGAATTATATACAATTTACCTTTTTTTGCATTGTGTTTGTTGTTTAAAATTTTTTCTGATTTATTTATATTTATATTTTTTATAACTTTTTTTTTATTATTTTCTTTTTATTGTATTGTATTTCTAGGGCTCAATGATGCATGTTGTAATAAAAAAATCTTTATACAACATTTTCGGGCCAAGTTACGTGAGGGATTGGTTTACAAAATCTCAAATTTCAAGGTGGTCAAAGAAACCAATCAATACCGACCTGTAAAGCACCAATATAAACTTCAGTTTTTTGGGTCAACAAAAATAGAACAAGCAGTGAAGCGCCCCGACCCGTATTTACCATACACAGTAAACACGTGCCGAAACTATTCTTATTGATAGAACAGACAGTACATCGCAGTCAAAATACTACACGGTAAAATTCAGATACAACAAATGTACAAAGCAACATCCGTCACCCACACTCGGGGACTATTATTCAATCCACACTCAAAGCTCAACATAGCAGCACAATCCACAATATAAACATCATAAGCAATATAGGAAAGCAAAATCATATATGACACAACAGCGGAAGACTTATATGCACATGCAGCGGAGGTATGGATCCGGAGTCAGGTGGAGAAGAAAGCAGCAGCCAACGTACATCGTACCTGAACTACGAAGCAACCAAACCTACGGGATGAAACCCCGCAGGCGAGGGGTGAGTCCGAAGTACTCACCGACAAAGGATAAACAGAGATATATATTCAACCGTAATACTTCCAAAGTAAGCACAACAATCTCAACAATAAGCACAAACAATCACAACACAAGAAAACTACCATAAACAACTATGCCAAGACCAAAAGAATGCTTAATTATTTTTATTACCAATTTTATCCTCCGGGCCCCGTCACTGGACAAGCTAGGGTCGTACCTGGTTATTAACTAATTCTGAATGCCAGGCCAAATCACAATCCGGGATCAACATCCCAAAACCAACAATCCGGGATCAACATCCCAATATCAACAAATCTGGGATCAACATCCCAATATCACAAATCCGGGATCAACATCCCAATAACAACATCATTCGGGATCAACATCCCCATCAACCAACCAAACCGGCCATGACACCACAGAACTAGTCTCTAACCATCTAGTCGTACCACCACTTTCCACGTGACAATTATATCATCATCTCAAATTCAATTCCAATTCCATTATTCTATCATCAGTTATTCAATTTTTTATTATCTCAGACTAATCCTCAGGCTCAACCAGCCAACAATCTCATATCGCTGATTACTCGCAATAACAGCTCAATGTTTACTCACAATACCACAATTCAACAACACAAATCAACAACATCACGGCAATATCCACAGCAATTTAATAGCAAACAATAATCATCAACAACTACCAGAACAATCATGTGACAGCCAATAATCAATTCAACAGTTCAATCAAGCAACAAAATCAAACACAGTATTACACGCACATATCCAAGGTTATCCATCCTCACCTTAGTCGATTATTAAGTTTGGAAATGCCCCACAGACTCCAAGTCCGGTTCCTCAGGTATCTACTCGTTATCAACTCCTATATCAAACAAATAATATGCACACATAAGTGATATGCAATGTCATGCTACTACTGTATACCGGAAATTAAATACAGACTCGTCTCGGTTACTCCCCCGGATTATCTTCTATCATCATCATCATTCACCATTTATTTCCAGTGTCTAGAATAATACTACACTTATACGTATACCTTTACAATACCTACTTTGATAATACCCTTTCCATATATTTTTTTCCTACAAGTATGTACTTCCCAAAATTATTATTTACCATTTGTATATATTTTTTTCCGTAATATTATTTTCTCATATTTTCTCCCAAAATATTATTTCCAAAACTATAAACCTTTTTCCACTTATTTCCCAAAATATTATTTTCCTTTTAATTCCTATTTTCCAGATTTTATTTATTTTTTTTATTTTTTTTTTAAACTGGACTGGCCCCAAATAATGCAGCCCAGTCCTATTTCTTAGACCCAACCCAGCCCCAGCTACAAGTCCAGACCCAAGTCAGGGCCCAGACCACAACAGGCCTAAGCCACTTTCAGCCCGGAGCCCCCGCGGCCTAGGACCCGACCCTGAGACTTGTCCGGGTCGTCCACGGGTCTGCTGCTCACCTTAGGCACGCGGTCGGCGGCGCAACGAACGGCGAGGCTGTCGGCAACACGGCGGCGCGAGGTGACGGCGAAGAGGAGACCGGACGATACGAGGTATGGCGTTGTTGCGGTGCAGCTGCGGTGTCGGCGAGCAAAAGGAGGGAGGCGGGTCCGATGGTTGCTCGACGGGTCTGCGGTGAGGAAGACTGGAGAAGGAAAAGAGAAGGGTGGCGGGCTCGGGCGGCGTGCTACGGTCTCGTCCCTGTTGCGTGGCGGGGCGAGCGAGGAAGGGGAAGGGATGGGTGGCGGCAGGTGGTTCTCGGCCACGGGTGGTTGGTGGCGGCAGGAGAGGAGAAAAAAGAAAAGAAAAGAAAGAAAACTAGGAAGGAGGGGAAGATGGGGTAAACGGCGGCGTTTGTGTGCAGGTGTGTGTGTTGTTTGTTGTTTCTTTTTTTTTTTTACAGGTTTCTAAGTGTAGGCAGGAGATGGGTTTTTTGCAGGTGAGCAAGGTGGAAATGGCTACTGGGTGAGGGCTTGCAGGACAAGGATTGAGAATGACCAGGTGGTGCAGGGAAAAGAAAAAGAAAGAATTCACGGGCTACAACTGGCGATGCACGAGTGGCACAGTCCACTCACAAGCTTCACAGTGAGTGGCGGCTGCCTCGTGCTGTGCAGCTTGTGGGTCGTGTCCCGTCCGGACCAGAAAATAACTAATGTACCCCCTTGACTTTATTTATGGCCCGATAATTCGGGGTTAATCCTGACTTTTCTGAAGATTCCTGGACCCGAAAAAATTCCAACTTGGTCCGAAAAATCCGCAAAAAAATCCCGAGCCTGGGACAAGGCTCGGTTTCGGAATCCGATGCATAAATTACTATTAATTAATTACCCAATATTAATTTTAATGGTAAATATCTGTAAAATAAATTTTACGATACCGGTAAAAACGTAAAAATTACCCGGGCTGTTATAAGTAGAAGGAGAAATAAGAAGCCCGTGGAATCCACAGGTACTATACTAGTTTTTTATAGGAATGCCTGGCTTTAGGGATAAAGGGCAAAAAAGAAAAAATCTCATTAATTATTGTAGAATATCTCAATACAACAATTGTTTTGGAACAAACTAATTTGCTTAAAAATCAATTAAAATGGGATGGAGGGAGTAATATTTTAGTAATAATCACACTCTAGCTTAGGCTACAATGTAATCTTTGCCTTCACATGTGATCGTTACGAGTTAATTATATATTTGTTATGTTATGTGACATGCTTCTAGATTTTTTGTATTTTGTGCCCTACGAACATGATAAGGTATTAAAAAGGAAATATATCAATTTTTGTGTAGGAATTTTGCACAAGCTTAAGTGATTAATATAATCTAGATAATGAAGAAAAATGCCCAATATGGTATCCTGAGTTTTGTTCACTCACTGGGTAAATTTTTCAATAAAAATATCAATAGTAATAAACTAAAGTATTATTATTTAAAAATTTTACTGTTTACTAATATTTTCTAAAATTTAGTTTTTTAATGATGGGGTTATATGTAGAACTAAATTATAGAGATTCTTAATCGTTGAAAAATTTGAAAGAAAACAAAAATCTTAAAACCAAATTACAACAACGGTGAATAATTTGAATTTTGAAAATTCAACTTACAATAGCATAAAAGTAACCCCAATAACAAAAGACGATAACCAACAAAACCCGTTAATTGATGTCAAGCAGTTGATGAGCTTCGTTATTTAGATAACCAAAGAAATTTATGATACAATTTATGTTTTATTCTAGTCAATCCAAAAAAACCAGTTAATTGATGTCAAGCACGGCTACAAATAAATCTTATCGGCTGACAACCCAAAAATTTGAATAATTAACCTTGGGCTACGTGGTCCAAAATTAAGGAGGGCCGAACTCGATCTTTTTGTTTCCTATCTTTTTTTTGGTCTGTGTTTTGATCACCTCTCCTCTTCCTTTTTTTTTTTTTACATCCAAAGGGAAGAATCAATAAGTGAAATCAGTCCCTGGAGAGCTCCCCTCAACTTAAACTATACTTTACCAAAAAAAAGTGAAATCAGTACCCTGTAAGCAATGGCGTTTATCTATTTGTATGTAAGTCTTTTTTTTTTTTTTGATAAAATTGTATGTAAGTCTTTATTATGGTATAAGCTTGGCCCTCCTTAATTTTTTAATTCAGCTTTTTCTTTTAATTTATACTCTGGAACACTTATTTCCTCATTAACTCCTCCCATTCTGGATTATAAGTGAATTGGATGAGCTTTGTCTGAAACTCACATATGGTATATTATAGATCCCCAAGAGGAATTACTAATCATATCATGCATATCTCGCGTATCAAATAATTTTTCAATTCCGTAGTTTATGGTCATGTCAGCATTATACAATTCCAGAAGAAAATTTTTTTTCACTCCTTCTCTTAGAGAAAAACCCTAGATCTACAATTTGGGGCTGCCGCCGACTTTCTTCCGGCAGTGAGCCCTCACCAAAATTTTTTTCAACTAGCTTGTTTTTGTTTTTAGTTTCGTTGGTTTACTCTCACTTTTGTGGGTTTTGTCTCACTTTTTGTGAGTTGTTTTCTCTCCTTCTCGAGTTTTCTCACCTTTTTTTGGTGTTTTCTCTATCTGCTACAGAAATTTATATTTTCCCTCACAGGTATGTCTCAAATTTACCTGTTGGCATAGTGGTTGCTGCACGGACCATACTGGATCTGGATCTGATGCTCGCGAGAATAGAGTCGCGAGTGGTGTGCCTTTGTAAATCCTCTATTAAAGGAGATAAATCACGTTGTGTATTTTTATGTAGTAGGTTAGAAGAATTCTTTTGTTGGATTTTTCTTATGCTTTTGTTATATTAGATCTTCAGCTATGTAATTTTAGATCTATAGATCTGTTTATATGAATGAGGAATGGTCTTTTTCTAAAAAAAAAAAGAAAACATTATACAATTCGAATTGGCAATCAAATTCGGTCCAAATTCATCAACGTTGTCCACGACCACTTACAATTTTTAACTTTTTACATCAACTTCTAGGACATTTGTCGTTCTTTCTTTTCTTCCTATTAATTTTTTACATCAACCTCTAGAACATGTCGTTCTTTCTTCACTTTCCTTTTAAGATGGTTGAACATGGAATTTTATTGGAGACCTACTTCACACTGTTCGGCTTTCGCACATAAAAGCCGACCACTACCTGTTATCAGATTTAAGAAAAACTCATTCAGAATTACCCATTATGGAATCCACCCTCCTAATATTACATTTTCTATACACGAAGCAAAATTTTCTATACTCTAGTAGGACTATGTCTGTTAAGATTATTTTTCTTGTTAATATATATCCTCAAAGTTAAATTTCACAAGGTGACGTCGCCGAAATAATTATGACGGTGTAATAGAAAATAAAAATCCCTCCTTAAATATTACTCGGCACAGGAGATGGGCTCTTTTTTCATTATGAGGAGATTTTAAACCATTAACCGCAATTTTTTTTTCTTTCTTTTTATGCGAACGATTTCTTAAAATTAAATTAAATATTTTTATCAGTACAGAATTAAAAAAAGATTATATAACATTGTCCTGATGCTAATAGCATAAACATACAGTCATATTATTGATCACATTCCTCACAAAATATATAACATATTCACAAAAAAAAAACAATATATGTAACATAATTGGCCATGATATGCGCTGCAATAATGTAGGCTTTTTTGGTAAACAAGGAAAGGATGGGCTTAGAACAGCGCATTCAGATCTGAAATGGGATTTTATTTTGTTTTATAGTTTGCCATTTTATTGACTTGTATTCTTAACTACCAGGTTGAACGCCACGTTAAGAACAAAATATGGACTGCTTATTAAATGAATACATGTGTTCTTCATTCTTTTTTTAGACGATGATCACATCCAGTAGCAGAGTTAGATATAATTTTTAGAGGAGGCCAATATGTGTAATAGTAAGGATTTATATGAAAAAATAAAATTTAAAAATGGCCAAATATATATCACGGTAGGACTTATATGTAAAAAATAAAAATCTAGAAATTTCGTAAGTACATCGCGGTAGGACCTGTCGATCCCCATATTTCCACACAACAAAAGCGAGGAACCCACCAATCAACAAATTCTCTCCTCTTTTTCATTGTGATTATATCTTCTTTTTCTAATTAAGGTATAATTAATGGCTGCTCACACATTCAACACTGAATTCACTACTCCAGTTGCTGCAGCTAGGCTTCTCGATGCTTTAGTCCTTAAAGTCGATGTTTATGATTATTGGTAAAGATGAATTCAAAAGTTTTGAAGTAGTTGAAGGAAATGGAGGACCAGGATCGGTCTTCAAGTTTGTTACTAAAGACGGTAATTAGTTTATTATACTTCTCAATTTGTAACTAGGAGTTAAAAACAAGTCTCTTGTTCCAATTTCTCTTCAAATACAAGGATTGATTGAGCTATCGATTTTCATCAAATATCTCTATGTGTTGGCATTTTTGCAGACAAGGTTATCAAGCAGAGGCTTGAATCTGTGGATGTAGCAAACTTTGCTTACACCTCCACCCTTCTTGAGCATGAACTTTTTGCTGACAAAGTTGAGAAAATCACTTATGAAGTCAAATTTGTGCCTTCTGCCGATGGTGGATCCGTCGTCAAGAGGACGGTCTCGGTCTACAACAACGTTGCTGCTGATGGGATTGATGAAGCAGCAGTCAAGGCTGGCGAAGAGCAGAACTACCAACTATTCAAGACTGTCGAAGCCTACCTCTTGGCAAATCCTGATGCCTAATCCTAAAAATTACTTTCTTCACAAGAACATGTTTTCCTTGATATCATGATGAGTTAATAAGTGTGTTTGGCTTTTGTATCTATGTTCTCTGTTGCTTTGAAAGATGATACCGTATGGTGGTATGTCTCTGCATTTGATGTGTTCTTGTTCTTCTGTTTACCAGGTGATAAATAAATGATTATTTTGTAATGGTCATTGCCTTCATCCGATATTGTTGCAAGGAAAATGTTTTTGCTATTATACTTGTCATCATTGTAGATTTTGAAGATACGATATATGCAATCATCTTATCTAATTGAGAAATTAAATTTTGCTTTTGTGTTTTCTAATTGGGAAGAAAAAAAAAATTTGTTAAGTAATTGGAAACTATTTTTAGACAGAAACGTTTAATTCACCGATAACAAACGGCTAAAAACACTTTCCTACCCAGTCGTCTCCCATATGAAGCACCAAAAATATTTGCTCCACGTCAAACCAGCCTTTAGCTCAATCACAATCAATTACTTTTTCTGTGGGGCTTGGTTATAAGTCAACGCTATTCGACAGTATCCTGCAAAAGTATTGCAAAAATATTTTGGCTATATATGGAAACGCATACAAATTGAATCAAGACAAATTCGCTTGAGCTTTTGAACCAAAAAAGAGAAAATAATTTGGTTGAGCTAGTTGGGCCACTCTGTCTGAAACTCACAAATCAATCCCTTATTTCTAACGCATTTTTTCGGGCTAATTCTCTATCTAGGAATGGCAATTAATTCGGGTTCTCCCATTCCTTGAAGGTTAAAGAAAAAAGCCCATACCCTCGTCTCTCTGGTTATATATATAGAGAGATCCAAACTTTCTAAATTTTTGAAGTAAAACTTTTATCAAATTTTCATATATATTTAATAAATTAAAATTTTAATTTATTATTTAATTTATTAAATATATATTTAATCAAAAAAATTTTAATTAATTAAATAATAAATAATAAATTTAATTTATTAAATATATATGCAAATTTAATAGAAGGGTATAGGTTACACGTAAAAACTCTTGTGAACACTACTAGCACATCTCTTTTAGACTGGGTTCCAAGAACTTATAGATTCGATCTTAGTGGATAGGATTAGGGGTTCGGGGGTTGGGTTTGGGTATTGTTTATGTAATTTTGATGTTAAAAAAATAAAAATTAATTTTAGCTCAGAAATATTAACAATATAATAATATTTTAAGTATTCTCTAGTATTGAAAAATAATTTTATTTACGAGGATAAAATTATGCATTGTATCCCCGCGTGGCACACAGAGTCGTCTAGATGTATGTTCCTTGCCCCTCACAAATCTGCTGGGAAAGTTCTCTTTCCATCTCCTTCTCTCCTTTCTCCTTTGAGGACTTCCTTCGCTATCTTGTCACTTTCTGTTTTCTCTAATCTTGGTGTATATGTAAAATAATAAGTATGAACAACAAACGTCTTATTATTTTTGGTAAAGAAAACAAATGTGTGAGTTTGGTGTCTTTGTAAGTACAATTTGTGTACAATAATTGCCAAGTGATTCACGACTTAAAATTACTAATAAGTTTTGCGTAGATACTCATTATTGTCATCGTCACAGTACCATTTTACAATAATTGCCAAGTGATTCAGGACTTATTACCTCCTCCCATTGGGAATTCTCAGTATATTGGATGAACTCCTTTAATTTACGGTTTGAAACTCATATATCATACTGCATCCTAAGTTATGCTCAAGAAACCTAATTTCTTATCCATTATACAATTCAAATTACCAAAGGGAATTCGGTCAAAATAAATTTACTCCGACTTCTAGAACATGCCCTTATCCACTCCGGACAAAAATGGAATTCTATTGGAGGTCAACTTGACACTTTCCCACAGACAAGCCCATCACGAATCACGTTCACGATCACAACCTGTCTTCAGATTCAATACAACCTTAGTTGCTAGTATTATCTGTTGTTATTTCTTTCTTTATTGGTTTACCTCCTAATCACTTTGGCCCAATCTACAAGGCCGACTAATTAGGAAACGGGTATTGTTAGACAACAAATGTTATAAAATAAAACGTGGATGTCCTATTACACCTAACCTCCCATTATAAACCCTGTAATGGTTATTGTTGAGATATACAGAATAAGAAGAACCGAGTTCTTTCCTTGCCCATTGTCTCCTTCCTTCTTCCCTTCCTTCGCCTTCTCCTCTCTTTTTCTTCTCCATATTCATGCTTTAAATTCACACAATTTATAACTCGTTATCAGCACGATAACGCCTCTACCGAGCAAGATGAAAACCGGCAGAAGAGAAGATAAAAAAAAAAAACATCCCAGAAACGAAAATGAAGAATGAACAGTGTGTCACCCCCTCTATTATTGTTCACTCATTAGAGTTCTGGCCCGCCACTCGCCTCACCGCCGCCACCAGGAGCTTCGCCTCACCATCGCCGACCGACCGGCGTCTTCCCCGTCCTCTGCCGCCGCCGGACGCGCCGCCAGGACGCGATAACCCGACGACCGTCTTGGCCCGCCCCCTTCTGCTCGCGACGGTCGCCGTTTCCTGCTTCCGTCGATGCAGCCAGCACGACTCGCCGTCTTGCTCGCCACTGCAGGACGCTGCCACCACGGTCGCCGCCCCTAGGAGGCTCAAAGCAAGCCGCTCACCCGAGCGACCCATCTGCTCGCTGCCACCGTCGACCCGCCTCCTTCTGGGCGCGACAACCGCCGTCTCGCCGTCCACGTCGCACGTCCACGCTACGAGCACCATCCGCGTCGCCACCTCGCGCCTGTCGTCGCGCCGCTGCTGTCGGCAAGGCTGGCGACCCGTGACTTGAAAAAGATGACCCGTTTTTGGCCGGGTCATGAGGCCGGGTCGTGCTTGGGTTGTGGGCTCGTGTGCTGGGCCGACCAGTTCGGGCCTTTGCACAGGCCTGCACCTGACCTGGGCTTAGTCCTGGGTTGGCGCGGGTTGGAGCTGGACCTGGGTTGGCCCAGTCCAGGTTTTAATTAAAAAAAAAGGAAAAAGGAAAAAAAAAGGAAGAAAAGAAAGGGAAATAAAAAAGGAGAAATGAGGAAAAAGAGAAAAAAAAAGAAGGGAGAAAAGAAAAAAAATGGAGAGAAATGTGGAGAGAAAAAAAGGGGAAAATATATATATTTTTTGTCTTTAAAAAAAAAGAGGTAAGGAGATATATATATATATATATATATATATATATATGATAATTAATATAACCGAAAGATTTATCGAGTAGGCATATATTTTATCTATTATTATGTTTTACTTAATCTTCAATATTGGCCGGCAAAGCCGCCTTGTTTCATTTGTTGGCCGGCAAAGCCGCCTTTTTATTACAAATGGGCTCATAAAAGGCCCAGTGCATTTAGTTTTTTGTTATTGGGCTATAAAAAGGCCCATTATATTTATTTTCTTGCTTTAATTTACGTTCTGATTGGGCTAATACAAGGCCCATTGCTTTTAGTTTTCAGTCATTTAATTTTAATTGGGCTAATTATAAAAGGCCCATGTTTATTTTATTTCAGTATTTTTTTATTTATTTAACTTTTGGAATTATGTTAATATTACAAAACTTGTATCAGAGGCCCTTAAAATTTCAGGAAGAAATTTGTTATGGGCATTGAATGCATTTAAATGCATATCGACTGGAAGACGCAATAAAAAAGAAAATACAGCAAAGACTGGATGTCTTACTGCCAAAAGATCCCGCAGATCTTTAAGGAAAATTAAAGAAAGATATGACCACCAGAAGATGGACATTATACGACTACCAGAAGATGGATATTGTTCTTGCTTACCCTAAAGGCGCAAGTTATTTTTATTGAAAGCTTTTATTTTATGTTCTGTTATTTGTTATATTTTATTTTATTATGTTCCTTTACTGTTATTATAATCGTTTGTAGAATAATAGCTCAAGCATTTGCCCTGGAGACAATGCAAGTTGACATCCAAGGGGGAGAGTTATATGTGTGGATGTCAACTATTTTATATAAAATGTACAATCTCAAAATGAGAAAAAGATTTATACGCTCCAGAAGAGCATAAGTTTTATTATGTTCCTGAAGAACGCATACTTTACTATGATCTAGAAGATCATATATTTACGCTCTGGAAGAGCAAATACTCTTGAAAAGTACAGAAACTCCCACTTACAGTAATAAAAAGAAATTATTATGGATCCCGTCAAATTGACTCTGCTCTATTCCCTGAAGCGAATAAGACAGTATAATTAATTGTGCATGTGACTGTGAATGAGGTTATAATGGCAAAGCTAAAAGAAAACATGCATATTATTGCAAAATGGATCCATTACTTGAGAACATCCACATAGAGGAATTGTTCTCATACAAAAGTTGAAATAATTATTTATCTGTTGGGTACAACATTGACTCTAAAACTCTGAGCCTCGTTGTTGATGTTGACCCTAACACTGTCGTTCCAGGAGAACCACATGCCTCCCATATTGTTTTCTCCAGGTATTTCAAACCGATTTGTTGCAGGAAAACAAAGTGGGATTATACCATGATTTTCTCCTGCTTGCCACAAAGTCTCAGTAATCAGTACCATGTTGGGCTTGTACTGATTCTTCAGATCCCTTAAGGTACGCACAAAGTCTTGAGACCTTCTTGCTACACCCCTGCAATTCTATAGTAGAAGTCGTACCTTAGACCATGTAGGGGGTAACCCAGTCACCCTTGGGACGCGAGCCATCATGGATACCTGATAATAACTGCTTTGATTTAAAATTTGACATGAAGGCTCTAGCTGAAATTCCTGCAGTCTATCAGATATGAAAAACATAATAGAGTTAGCCGAGCCATAAAAGGAAGCCCTTAGATTGCTTTTGAAACGCCCCGACCCATATTTACCATACATAGTAAACACGTGCTGGAACAGTAATACCCCGACACAACAATGCACCGCATACAGTGAATACAACAGAAAACCGGCTTAACAGCAAATAACAAAAGTAAGCCTGGCCCAACAGCCCAACATCATAAACAAGTGACCCGAACCCGGGAGCATCAACAATAACACAACCGGCTCAGTGGCCCAACAATAGCAATAAACAGCACAGCGGAAGACTTAATAACTCACAAAGACACTGTATGTGACCCATGATGCAACTTATGGATCCAAGTCCTGTCCGAGGGATAACGCCGCAGCCTGTCTGGAATGCATCATACCTGAACCACAAATAACTCAACCTACAGGATGAAAGCCCGCAGGTGAGGGGTGAGTCTGAAGTGCTCACCGGGTAAAACCCATAAGCAAATATACATAAACAAGCAACCGTAAATTTCCAAGTCACTTCACCAACAATTAACTAAGGTTCTCACGAACCTTAAATAACACACTTGTGATTCTTGACACGCTATTCTAATTTTATTATGAGGGCCCCTATCACTAGTTAAATGGTGGCCGTCGCCTGGTAGTCAAGCTAGCTAGCCCGTAGACCCCGCCCTAGTACCTCCACGTAATAACTGGCACAGACAGGGAGCAGACCCCAAGCACACTCTCCCCCAGCGTCTAAATAAAAATTGGTACAGACAGGGAGCAGACCTCAAGCACACTCTCCCCCAGCACCATAAAAATAAAAGACTACGATCTTGTTGTTCCAACATTTAACCGTGACTTATTAGATGTCTAAGTGTTTTCAATTTCATTATATCTTTACCCTCATCTAGTCACTATACTTCTGTTATCCGAACATTATCTCATTATCCCGAGCAGGCTCACAGCCTCTCCGCTCGTCTGGATAATACCAACTTATTCCAAACTGTTATCCCATACTAGTACCTCTGGTACTCAACTCACAGTATTCTCACAGTCAACAACAATATCAACAAATTCAACAGTAGCAATATTCTCAACAACATCAATGGCAACAATTATCAACTTAATTCATCACACAACAAACCATTCACAGCCACAAAGTATTATACCAGCAATTATCACACATAGTAAACAAACAACAACTTGATATCACGGATTGTATATAAATATTTACTTATCCTCACCTGATATTCCTTGGTAGCTGGTATGTGATATCACGTCATCATTACCTGTTCCTATATTTTTAGCAACATAATTACTTATAATGCACAACAAAAATAACTTGCATGATAATTGCAAATTAATCATTAATCGACTTGTCATTCACAAGGTCTATTGTCTTCATTTTAATTGGCTCCCTATAATCATCAAATAATTAATATGAGCTGATGAAAGTATTGCAACCTTCATGAATGATTCAGTGATAATACAATTTGACTAAACGTAGTATAGGATAGTCACACTCATAGTGTCGTAAAAATTATTGGCCATGCAAAACATGTCATTGTCTGAGTATGTGATCTTGACCATTTAGTTACTAACCAACTTAAAATAATCAAACATCAAACCAATAAAACGTTTGTAAGGTTATTAGCCATATTTCCCAAAAAGTTATCAGCCATATTATTTGGTTTATTTATTAGATTATTAATCCACAAATAGAATTATCAACTATATTATTCACTGTAATGGTATTAGTATTATTATTATGGAAGCATAAATCAAATCTTGGTCATGGTTCCAAATTAAAGAAATCATTATCCCTTTAGCACTATATAAGTTATCCTGTTTATCAATCAACCATTAAACTTACCCAAACCAAGGTTAGTTATATAACCCAAATTTTAATGGCCCTATTAATTTCTAGGTCCAAAGGTTGGGTCCACCCGTTTCAACCCATGGACCAAACCAAGACCACAAATCTATTGCCTGTTAAAGCTCAGCCATCGTGAGTAACTCACCCTTGGTTCAATGAAGAATATCTTGCTGCAATGGCTCAAGGTTGCAGACGATCCGGTGGCAACTCGATGGAGCGTGGGCGAGTTGCAGCGCGAGGTGGGGAGGATTGGTCGCGGTTGTTTGATAGAAACTCCCCAGTGGCAGCGAGCAGGCGAGGAAGGCGACGAGCTGGGCGCGACCGACTCGGCTCGGCGTCGCCGCCGAGTGGAGGGGCGCGGCGAAGAACGCAGCTGCGGGCGAGGGTCAAGGCTGCAGGCGCGGTAAAGGACGGAGGCGCGAGGAAGGAGGGCGGTGACGCGGCGGTGTGCGCGAGGAACGAGGCAATGGTGGTGGTTCAGTGGTGGAGGGCGAGGGAAGAAGAAGATTGGAAGAAGATGAAGAGGAGATGGTGTTGACGCTTGGGTTTGTTTTCTTTTTTTTTCTTTAATAAAAATAACACCACTGTATAGAGAATGTGGATGGGTGAGGTACTGGTGCAGGAAGTGTGAAGAAAAGAAGAATATAAGGGCAACAGTTTGTACAGGTAGCTCTCAAAGCATGGTTTCTTTTTAGTGGAAAAAAGGCAAGGAAACAGATAAGCAGTGGAAAAAAAAAGAGGAACAGATAAGCGTGGCAGACAAAGTTATGGATGGGGAAAAAATAAAGAAAAGAAAAGGTGTCTACCATTAGATTTTTGAACCAAATATTATGAGCTGTCCTGTGCGCATAAATGACTGAACATTAGCATCAAAACCAGCAAAAAGACTCATATGCCCTTCCAATTCCTTTAGTCTCCAATTAAGATATAGGGGTAATTTTATATTTTTAAAATTTCGTTTCAAAAATACAACTTACACTCAGAAAATCCAAAGTAAATTTCCAAAACACATTTTTTATTTATGGCGGAAGTAAAAGATAATTTTTTAAATAAAATTATAATTAGTAATTATTAGAATATAAATACTTGGCAAAATAATAATAATAATAATAACAGCAATGAGAATAATAATAATAATAATAACAATAACAATAACAATAATAATAATAATAATAATAATAATAATAATAATAATAATAATAATAATAATTATAATAATAATAATAATAATCATCATCATCATCATAATAATAGTAACAGTAATAGTAATAATCATAATAATCGTAATAATCATAATTATAATCAAACTTCTGTAAAGGAGAACGATATGGAAATCAAATGGTAGAATTATTGATTAACTACGATAAGATTTTATTAACCACCATAAAAGTTAAAATAAAACGGTAAAATCAACAAAAGTTTTACCCGGGTCGTTACAGCTTTGGTCCTCTAGGAAGAATGTTTCTTCCATAGGAGTTACAAAGAACCTAGAAGAATAAACTTCATCAACAAACACTCAACGAGGAATTCTCGCCAAATCATTCGGTAATTCCTCTTGCTGCTCATTCACCATGCTATACGCTAACATATTCCTTCTTCCTAGAGAGGCACCCTCAACAAAGAAAACAGTAGCTGGGGAAGGTATTTTTCTTGTCTTGTTGAGTTTTTTGAGTTTTCTGCATCTTTCTGTCTCAACCGCGTCCCTTTCTTATAGTCTGAGACTAGATAGCTAGGTGTCAGTTTTTCAAATGTGGACCCTTTTTCTGTCTCCGAAAAAATCCAGAAGATTTTTCGGTAATTAAAACTTTGCATTATTTTTCAGTAAACTCCAAAGCTTTTCATTCTTCGAGGTTTTGCTTTTGGAAAAGTTTGCCACTACTTTAATTATTGTCCAATAATTCTGACTTTTCGACATGCGTGGCAGAAATAAGCCTAATATTGACACATGTATTGCAGCCTGAAGCTAGCAATTGAGTAATTGAAACTTACCATATCAAGCCAGAAGCTAGAATGCACTAGCCTGAAGCTAGCAATCTTAAGTGTTTAAATACACAGTTTGCACAACCCGAAGCTGAGACCAACTAGAAGTTGACAGATAGATATGTGATTTATACCTTCTATGCACCAACCAGAAATTGGTAAATTATTTTCCTAAGCTATTATATCCATCCTGAAGTTGGCACATAAATAGCAGCCTGAAGCTGGCACCAACTTGAAGTTGGTACATGGACTTATTATTTTGGCATGACCGGTTGGGCCATCCCGGATCAATAATAATGCACGAAATTTATTTGGTTATTCATTGAAAAACCAGAAGTTTTACAATCAATGAATTTCCACGTGTTTGTGTGCTGCGAAATTAATTGTTCGGCCTTCCTAAGATGAGGTTGGCCTAGAATCACCAGTAAGTTTGAAAATAATTCAGGGACATGTACGCGGACTAATAACTCCGCCGTGTTGACCATCTAGGTAATTTTTACGATGCATCGACTAGATGGTCTATTGTGTGATGCAAGTTGACATTGTGCGCACTCATTTTAATGCTTAAGCCACTTGCGGGTACATATCCCTACTTATGTTATTAGACTATATGTCTAGATAATGCTGGTATATTTCTTCAATGGAAAATGTATATCATTGGAAATAAACCCAAAAAGATCTGGGCGAACATTTCCAATTGATTACAGGACCATTGTTAATGAAATATTACTATTTTGAGAAAATAGTATTTTACAAGCAGCAGCACTTGTGTGCATCAAGCCAACAAATTATGATAAGGTCTCTCCATTTAATTGGTTCATGGTCACGAACCTACTAACTCCCATCTTCGGACCATTAGTTGTACAGTATATAATGCTCCACCACAGCATAGTAAAATTTGGTCCTTAAAAGAAGACTGAGAATATATGTTGAGTATGTTGGGTATGTTGGTTATTAATTAGATGCAAGGTTTACCCAACATAAGGGGGAGGAAGTAGCTGGATCAAGATATTTTTGAAATGCATTATCAATGTATGATTGTTGATCCTCAAACAAATTAGTGTGAACCTGAAGTTCAAAAGATGATTCATTTGCAGAAAAATTGATATGCAATTGCCAGACACATAAAGTGACCAAATATTATATACCAGCTGCAAATGCTCCTGTTCAAATTAATGTTCCAGAAGAACAAGTATAGTATACAAATGAATCCAAAGTATGCAAGAAGCGTAGAATATACTTGGTTCCAAAAAAGAAAACAAAATTCTTGATAAAGAAAAAGGAACAAAGAGATAAGATGGCCCTAGTAAGAAAATAAGGCCTCCAGTAGAGGTTCATATTAAAAGTCCTCAAGAAGAGGAAAATCCTCCAGAAGAGGTTTCTGACACAAGTGATAAAGTTCCAGAAGTAACTCAGGTACCTGAAATAAGTGAAAATAATGAGATCTCAATTACAGTGTCAGGAATATGATGGAACCGATGTGAAATAACCGTCAACGGAATACTTGTTTTATTATAATATAGCGCTAAATAAAATGAGGATCATGAACCTACATTGGTGAATGTAGGCGCAGTATGATTGGCCAAAATAGAGAAGACATAAGGCTGTGTTAGACTCGCTTGTGAAGCGAGAAATTTTCTGGACCTATAGTCCAAATAGTGTAGAACAAGTCGATTGAAAAATGGGTATTTGTGCGAAAAGAAAATTATAATAGAGAAATACAAAGCACGGCTATCGCACAAGGTTTTATCCAAATGATTTGGTATTAATTGTGAGGAGATATACTCCCCTGTGGTGGATGCAATTATTTTCTATAAGTCTGGCATTATATGAAAAGAATTAGAAATGTATCTAATGGATGTTATTACAGCCTATCTTTATGGATCCATAAGTCATGACATATACATGAAGATTCCTGAAGGATTCAAATTGCCTGAAGCAACGAATTCCCGGGAATATACAAAATTAAGTTGAGCTTCATATAGTTTGAACTAATTTGGGTATTTACAATGATTCTTGCATATATGGTCTATGTGTTTTATATAGTTAGCTCATATATGAATTATTTTTGTGATTTAAATATTTTTGGAACTCCTGAAGAAGCTTCCAAATACCGTGTTATGATCGGTCCTGAAGTACCCTATCAAAGTGAAATTTATTTTACTAGTAACATTAAGCCTGAAGCTTTAAGCTTATTGGCAAGATATGATGTTACTCTTATCTTCGAGATATAATAAACATGATATTATATTAACCCCGTAAGCCCGAAGAGAATATAGTTAGTTTTGCAGATGCAGGTCCTTTATTTGATCCATATAAAGCACAGACGGACATATGCTACAACTTTACACATGAAATTGCTATATCATCGGGACCACAAAAGCAAGATGGCGAGAAAGATGCACCAACAACAAATTATGAAGATAATGCTCCAAATAATGTAGTGATGTATCAAAAGTGATCGGACAAAGCACACCTCACCAGAAGTTGACAAGGGTGCAACGACATCAAGAAATCAAGAGAGGCTAATATGAGGGAGTAGAATACGCACTGCACTCTTTTTTCCTTCACCAAGTTTTTATCCCACTGAGTTTTTCTTGGTAAGGTTTTTAATGAGACAGTTCTTCCTAAGCGTATTCTACCCAGTGTAAAATGACATCTAAGGGGGAGTGTTATAAAATAAAACGTGGATGTCCTATTACACCTAACCTCCCATTATAAACCCTGTAATGGTTATTGTTGGGACATACAAAACCTCCCATTATAAACCCTGTAATGGTTATTGTTGGGACATATAGAATAAGAAGAACTGAGTTCTTCCCTTGCCCATTGTCTCCTTCCTTCTTCCCTTCCTTCTCCTTCTTCTGCCTTTTTCTTCTCCATATTCATGCTTTAAATTCACACAATTTATAACAAATCGGGTATTGTTAGACAACAAATTTTATAGTGCTTACCGAGTTACTGTGTAATAATTAATTAATCCTGTGTAACTTTTAAAAAAGTATACACTAATAAAAGAAATTGCCTTCCCCCTCCTCACTAGCAGAGGTAGAGGTGCTCTTCTTTCCATAGTAAGGAGATTTATGTTCCATTAAGCATAAGTTTCTTTTTTGGTTCTACAAATGAGTGAAAAACAGTTATTTTCATGTCCAAGACAAAAGACATGCAGCCGGCCGGTAGGCATCCCAATCTCTGTCAGAGTTCACATATAAATTTTTTTTTTTAAAAAAAAATCTCTGTAGAAGTAATTCCGTGATACAACACTTTAGAATTAATGGTGTTATCAACTGATGAGATCATAATGAGTAATTAGTTATGGTATTATGAAGCAGCAAGCGGACTTCAAGCCACAATTCAAGCCATTTGTCATGACGAAGCTTCTTTCCTTTGCCTGTCTCCATTCATACTATGTGGATTTGTGGAGAAAAAACACCAAGATTGACAAAAATAACATTGTGCAATGCTAATACTGTGATTGTGAACATTAGAAAATTAATATCGTGGATCATATTTTTCATAGATATATATAGCATAATTGGGCATGAGATGCTCTGCGATAATGTTTCTTCCTTGCGGTAAACAATAATGGGCTTAGTACAGCGCAACCCGATCTGAAATGGGATTTTATTTGGTTTTATATTATGTCATTTCTATGACTTATAATACTTCATCTTCCAGGAATAATGCAAGTTTTTATTAAAAGCACATGTGGTCCATTAATGCTTGAACAATGATCATATCGAAAGAAGAAACTGATGAGGACAGCGGCCTATAAATAGCACCTGCCAATTCCCATATTTCCACACAACAAAAGCAAGCAGCCTGCTAATCAACAAATTCTCTCCTCTTATTTCATTGTGATTACATCTTTTTTTTTTAACCAATGGCTGCTCACACATTCAACACTGAATTCACTTCTCCAGTTGCTCCAGCAAGGCTTTTCAATGTTCTAGTCCTTAAATTCGATCATTATGCCCCAATCATTGGTAAAGATGAGTTCAAGAGTGTAGAAGCAGTTGAAGGAACTGGAGGACCAGGATCAGTCTTCAAGACTAATACTAAAGACGGTTAGTATATTATAATGCTCAATTTGCTATACTTTCTTGTACTTAAAATAATGCTATTAATTTGTATTGATCATATTTTGGCTCTAGCTAGCTAGGAGAATAGGAATAAATATTTTGTTCCAATTGTCTCTTCAATGTCAAGGATATGAGGTATCCATTTTCATTGACAATGTTATCTCTATGTATTTGCATTTGCAGACAAAATTGTCAAGCAAAGGCTTGATGCTGTTGATCCGGCTAACTTTGCTTCAAGCTACACCCTTCTTGAGCATGAACTTTTTGCCGACAAAGTTGAGAAAATCACTTATGATCTCAAGTTTGAGGCTTCTGCTGATGGCGGGTCCGTTGTCAAGAGGACAGTCTCCGTTTACAAGAAGGATGGTGCTGAGATCGATGAAGCAGAACTCAAGACTGGGGAAGAACTGAACCTGCAATTGTTCAAGGCCGTTGAAGCCTACCTCTTGGCAAATCCTGATGTCTAAATCCTGAAAACTTCCTTCACAAGGACATGTTTGTGCCCTTTTCCAATGACATCATGAGATGAGTAATAAGTGTGTTTGGCTTTTGTGTGTTTTTTTTTTTCTTTGTTGCTTCGAAAGATGATACCGTACGGTATGTCTCTGCATTTGTGTTCTTCAGTTTAATTACCGAGTGATAACAAATTAATACGATTGATGACTATGTGTTGTAATAATCACACTTAAGATAAGGTTAAAAAAGTGGTCATTAATTGCCTTCATTCCATATTATTGCATGGAAATGTTGTTGCTATTTTACTTGTTAGATTTTGCGTATACGATGGCAGTTGCCTTCATTCGAAATCGAAATTGAAATCACATCTCCCGTTGCTCCTGCCAAATTTTGAGCATAAACTCACTGATGGCATAATCAAGAAAATCTCTTATGATCTCAAGGTTGTTCCTTCCCTTGACGGCGAGTCTATTGTCAAGAGTACAATGAAGGTTTATAAGAAGGATGGGGCGCAGGTCACCGAGGAATATATACATACTAAGGCTATATAGGAATTCTAACTTTTAAAATTTTTGAAAGTGAAACTTTTATTAAAATTGCGTATATATTTAATAAATTAAATAAATCTAAATAAATATCATTTTAAAGGGTGGGTTACATATAAAACTCATGAATATTATTAATTTTAGCTCAATATTATTAACAGTTACGTATTTAGCCATTAATTGTTATAACTTAAATATCAAAACGTCACATTAAAATAAATCTCACCATCTTGGATGTAAACTTTATTTATTTTCTTTTTTAATTTTCATATAGAAAATTACTAAAAATCCAAATTTCAAGTATTGAAAAATAATTTTATTTACGAGGATAAAATTATGCTTGAGACCCACGAGTCGTCTAGATGCATATTCCTTACCCCTCACGAATATGCTCCACCCCACCCGAAGGGAAAGTTCTCTTCCTATCCCCTTCTTCTCTCATTTGAGGAATCCCTTCGCAATCTTGTCAACTTATGTTTTTTTTTTTATTCTTATCTTGGTGTATTTTATGTAAAATAATAGGATAAATTACCCTTATGCCTTCTATGTTATCCAAAAAAAATCAATTTGGGTATCGAGTTATCAATTTGTCAATTTCTCCTTCTAATTATCACATTTTGTTCAATTTAGGTACTGAATTATCCTAATTTTGTTCAGCACAAAGTTGAAATTGGGACACTATTCATGGCAATTGGCATGTGCTGGAGAGTGACGTGGACACCAAGTGGCGAGAATGGGTGGTCCATGTGGCAAAGGTGTCCACATGAATATTTTTAAATAAAAAATTAATTAAAAAATTCAAACAAATCATTTTTCCTTATTAATTTAATACCTAATAAACAAATTAATTTAACTAAAAATAATATTTATTTAAAATATTTTTTAAATATGAAAAAATAAAAAGAAAATTTTTTATTTTTAAAGTGGTGTTTAGGGATTAGATCACTGGTGTTCAATGTACCGTTTTTTCTGGTAACATGCTTTTAACTTTCTTAACAGAATTTTTTAAAAAAGATTTAGAGTAAAATAAAAGAAAAAAATTAGAGTAAAATCTTGAGATCCAATTACCATTCTTTTAAAACGCAGAAATGAAATTGTAAAAAAGGACAATCTCAAAAAGAAAAAAACCCAAATCAAACTCGTTTCCTTTACCCCTCCCTAAATCAAACTTCAAGCCCACCATCACCTTTCGGAGCTCCTTGGTTCTGGTTCGTGGACGTTCGGCAGCAGGCGACGGCACAGCACGAGGAGGAAGACACGGAGATGTCGTCGGCGAGGCGGCGGTGTAGCAACTGTTGGGAACACGAATAGAGGCAAGGCGGTGCAGGCACGACTCGATGGAGCGCGACTAAAAGACAGAACCCTATTACTCACGCAAGGCTTGGGGAACCCCCAAGTCCTCCACCACACTACACTCCTGCATAGCTCCTTCTTCTCTAGCCACATCCACAACAGCAAGCTCCTTCTCATGAGCTTTAACCCATTCCGCAGGGTAGTACGATACCCAACATTCGCCATCCTGGCCATTCTCTTCCAACTTGGCTTCGAGGCAAAGACCCGAATGGGTGTGACACCATCCAATTCACTAGCAAGCTCTGCAACCACATTCATAACTTCAGTGTGCTTTTTCCAGGCTGATTCATGGATAGGGGACGCCAAAGACTCCTATGCTTCTTTACACTTCTGCCTCACAATCGCCATCGGAGTCAAGGGTAGTTGGGAGGAAGAAACAGCTGGGGTTGTCTCATCAAGTCTCACTTCAGTCTCCGGCATATTAGTATCATTGTTTTCATTAGTAACAATGGCTCCTTGCCTCTTCGTCGGGTAATACTTACCTGCAATTTCCTTGGCCCTCATCCAAGGACAAAGCTATTTTCTTCTGGCCTCTCTTCACCCTCACCCACTCTCTTTGGTGCTGAGCAGTGGCTAATAGGGTGGGATAGCAGCCCACAACGATAACAAAAATCACCAAGTCTCTCATATTGGAACTTGATCCAAAGTTCCTCACCGTTAGCCCCTCTGTAGCAAACTCCTAGCCTAAGAGGACGATTAATCTCTACCTCTACCCTAGCTCTAACAAAGCCTTGCCAACCTAATATGGAATCTAGAGATGGTTTATAGTAATGAAATACAGGGAAAGCGTCTCCAAGTTTAATAATCTTCCTATGCGCAAGGAGATTAGATGGTATATCATGGAATTGAACCCAAAAATAAGTTAGGCGAAAAGGAACCTTACTTAGGATCATGTCTGGGTACCAGTCTTTCCAACTGAAGTGCATGTTGGAGACCAGCCATGGGGCGCCTATGACTACTTTGCGCTTGTCCTCTTCATGTTCAAAGCTGATAAGGTAAACCCCATTCGGCTTGGGGATCAGGCTGAAATCACCTTTGATGTACCATATGTTGTGTATCTGACTACGGATCTGACTCAGAGAGACCCGTCTGTCTTCGATTAGTTTACCCACAGCATATGTCCGGGTAACAATCGCCCCCAGGCTCTCTTCAAGGTCCACCTCCTCTTTTGTTTTTCCCCCTTCCCTAGGTCAATGACCAATTTCCCTGAATATGCTGCCATTACACAGACTCGAGACACCAGCAAAACACCTGTTGGTACTTGCACAAGCAAAAACAAACAAACTAATCTGGTGTAACCAGATGCTCAACAGAACCGAATCCCATGTCAAACGATATTTAGATTAGAGAACAGAAAACGGGAAAAAACTGGTGGGAAGTGGGTGGATGTCACCTAGATCTAGATCTGGGAAGTCAAATATGAAAAAGGAAAAGTTTCGGTGAAGCAACAGAGTGTTTCATTTGAGAGCAAACTGTTGGGAAAACTCGGGTAATTTCCCCTCAACTAGTGAATTGAACTGATTCGATAATTCCCAGGAAAGATGGCCTAGCCTATCTCCTTAGACAGAATTATCATTCCAAGATAAATCCCCAGGAAAGACTGGAGGAACTATGGTTCATTTAAAACCCAGCCTCGTAGACAGGACTTACTTGCACAGTGTTTTAATTCACAACTTCACCCGACAAAAGGCGGCTTAGCCGGCCAACAAACGAAGCAAGGCGGCTTTGCCAGCCAACAAAGAAATAAGGCGGCTTAGCCAGCCAACAAAGAGATAAGGCGGCTTAGCCGGCCAATATTGAATACTAAATAAATGCGGAAATTAAAGGCAGAATAAAAGAAAGAACACACTAAAATTGTTAACGGAGTTCGGCCAATTATGCCTACGTCTCCGGAGCATTGCTCTTTTTATAGGAGAAGAGTTAGTACAATTGTGAGGATACAATGTACTCTAATGTTTTTGGGATATCAACAAAGGGATGTGAGGGGTCTTATTTATAGCCATTTCCAGCCCCTCACTCCCACTTCCTAATAGATGTGGGATTGCCAAAATAACAACTTCATGTTCATATTTGTTCACACTTACAACAATCTCCACCTTGGTGTTATTTGTAATCCCACCAATTCCAATCTTCTCAACCAAATAAGGAACAGTACTTCCAACTTGCGCCATCTGGCGCCAACTCAAATATGCAGGATATTGACCAAATCTAAACAATGTTTAAACTTGGCCTTCGTCACCACCTTTGTCATCATATCTGCAGGATTCTCCGTAGTCAAAATCTTCTGGAGAAGTATCTCTTCTTCTTCGAGAATCTCCCTCACAAAATGATAGCG
>JAKUCV010001685.1:0-28881 GCA_028386065.3 Turnera subulata | reverse complement strand
CGGTTGCATAGGCTGGCTGTGCAGAATAAACTGCACCTTTGTCTTGAAAACTTGGTGGTTTGGCGCCTAAAATTCATGAAAAACTACCAAAAGACTAGCAAAGGGGTTTTATTGAAAATGAAGTGGAAAACGAAGAAGAAAACAACATAATCAAATAAAATGGATAATATTTGCAAGTTAAAACCGAGAAAACAACCTGTAAATGAGTGCAAAATGCGCACTCATCACGGCCAACAGTAGCAACCCACATAGACCCGAGCTCGTCAGCACGCTGTCGGAGACCACCGCAACGGCGAGCCACTGCCGAGCACAACCAATCCCGACCACTGCAAATCCAACAACCGCACACACCCACACGTCCGACAACGACCACGAACCCGCCACCGAACCAACACCCAACACAACAAACAGAACCAAAACCCGATTAAAAGACAATCCGAGCAACCAAATTAGCACAAACTCGGCCAAGCAACAGAAAAGGAGAAGAGAGAGACGACGGCTTACCCACAAACCGCGACGGCGACGCACACCTGAACTCAACCACGAGTTCTCCCCCCCGGTTCTCGTCATGTCGAGCCCTCCTCTTTGTTCGGTGATGGCAGCGGCGGCGTGGAATCCAAAGGCACTGGCAGCTCATCGTGAACTCGACCCCGACGCTGCGTAGAGGAAGAATTCGGGCGGCGGTGACGTCGTGCGAGCGGGAGGGCCAAAAAAAAGAAGGTGCAGCCAAGGGAGCAAGGGAATCAGGGTAGGTACGATTTGGGGATTAAGGGATTGTAAGAGAAGAGGAGAGGATGAGGGAGAGAGAGAAAATAGATGGGGCGCCGTCGGGGAAAAAGAGAAAGAAGGAAGAAGAGTGAAGAGAAAAGAAAAGAAAAAGAGGGAAGGGGTTTCGGTTGGCCGGCCTGGTCCAAAACCACGCCGTTTTGGACTAAGGCGCGGTCAACTCGCCCTTGGTCAGTCAACGCCCGCTAAGATTAGGGTTTTGCTATTATTTTTTCCTTTTTTTTTCATTTTCCTTGACCAAAACGACATTGTTTTGATTGAAACCACGTTAGACTTAGAGTTTCACCGCAATCTCGAATCCGTTTTCCCCGGGACCCGAACCATGGACAATACCAACTTAAAATTGACATTTCCAAGGAATAATAATTTATTTCCTCGACTAAAACTCGAAAATACCTCAAGGGTAAAATTGGAATAAATTCCAAAAATTCTAAAAATCCAATTATGAAAATCCAGGGCGTTACAGTTCTACCCCACTTAAGAAAATTTCGTCCTCGAAATTACAAGATATGAAACATCAAAACAAGTGGGGATACTGCTCCCGCATATGGGACTCAACCTCCCAAGTAGCCTCATTCGGGGAATGACGGCTCCATCTGACCCGAACCATGGGAATGGTACGACTCCTCAACTGTCGCTCTTCCCGAGCCAAAATCTCCACCGGCTCCTCAACATATATCAAATCCTCAGAAACCTCCACCTCAGTTGGGGATACAACATGACTAGGATTAGACCGATAATGCCTCAGCATAGAAACATGGAATACATCTTGTATGCGCGACAGCTCCTCCGATAAAGCCAACCTGTAGGCCAGCAGACCAATCCGCTCCATGATCTCATAAGGACCAATATAACGAGGGCTCAACTTGCCCTTCCTCCCAAACCGGATAACACCTCTCCAGGGAGCAACACGGAGAAAAACTCTGTCACCTACACTGTACTCCATCTCCCGACGATGCTTATCGGCAAAACTCTTTTGCCGGTCCTGAGCAGCTCTCATGCACTGCTTAACCACCTCGATCTGATCAATAGTTTCCTGGACTAGGTCCAGACCAACCACCTGTCTCAGACCTTCCTCATCCCAACAAATCGGACTACGACACTTCCGCCCATACAAAGCCTCATAAGGCGCCATATCGATACTGGAGTGATACCCGTTGTTATAAGCAAACTCAACCAACGGTAATGTCTCATCCCAAGAACCACTGAAATTGAGCACACAAGCTCTAAGCATATCCTCCAGTGTCTGTATGGTTCTCTCCGACTGTCCATCGGTTGCGGATGGAATGCAGTACTAAAATTCAGCTTAGTACCCAAAGCTGACTGCAAACTCTTCCAGAAGTGGGAAGTAAACCTCGGATCCCTGTCCGACACAATGGATAGTGGAACTCCATGTAGACGGACAATACCCGAAACATATAACCTTGCCAGCTTATTCATTGTATCCGTCTGCTGAATCGGTAGGAAATGAGCTGACTTGGTCAACCTGTCAACAATGACCCAGATGGCATCATGTCGACCCCGGGTCCTCGGTAACCTGATAACAAAGTCCATAGTGATATGCTCCCACTTCCACTGCGGAATAGTCAGAGATCTCAACTTGCTGGCAGGAGCCTGATGCTCGGCTTTCACCTGCTGACAAGTCATACAACGAGCCACAAACTCCGCAACATCCTTCTTCACCCCGGGCCACCAATAATGACTCTACAAGTTCTGGTACATTTTGGTGCTACCCGGATGCATGGCATATGGCGCGTTATGCGCTTCATCCATGATCCATCTCCTCAAATCATCAACATCCGGAACACACAACCGATCAACGGTCATCAAAGCACCATCCTCCCGGATATAGAAACTAGAACTCTCTCCACCGAGAGCCTTATCCCGC
Organism: Turnera subulata; assembly: GCA_028386065.3. Classification (NCBI taxonomy): domain Eukaryota; kingdom Viridiplantae; phylum Streptophyta; class Magnoliopsida; order Malpighiales; family Passifloraceae; genus Turnera; species Turnera subulata. The sequence continues at coordinate 26,207 of JAKUCV010001685.1, read as the reverse complement.
AACTCTGCTAAATGAGGATCACCATACTGCAACTCCATGATTTTATCCCTCAAGGTCGGCCGGAAGCTCAAACTGGCTAACAACGCCCCAGTAACATCCACCTCCAACTGTGCATCCAATGACCTCAGCTCCACCAAGGAAGGCAAAGCATAAGAAACTGGGTCTTCATCCGCAGAAATCATTCTCTTCCGACTCAATGCATCTGCAACAACATTGGCCTTGCCCGGATGGTACTCAATAGTACAATCATAATCCTTCAGAAGCTCAATCCAGCGTCTCTGCCTCATATTAAGCTCCCTTTGGGTCATGATGTACTTCAAACTCTTGTGGTCCGTGAAAATCCGACACTTCTCACCGTACAGATGGTGTCTCTAGATTTTCAAAGCAAAGACCACAGTAGCTAACTCCAGATCATGGGTCGGATAGTTCCTCTCGTGAGTTCTCAACTGCCTAGAGGCATAAGCAATCACCCGACCCTCCTGCATCAAAACACATCCCAAGCCCAGGCCAGAAGCATCACTGAACACCGTGTACTCCATTCCGGGTCTTAGAACAGTCAAAACCGGCACTGAAGTCAACCGACTCTTCAACTTCTCAAACTCTTCTGACAACGGTCATCCCAAACAAAAGCACAGTCTTTCCTCAACAGCTTAGTCATGGGACCCGCTATTAAGGAAAAACCCTCAATGAACCTCCGGTAGTAACCAGCAAGTCCAAGGAAACTCCGTATCTCAAATACACTCTTCGGCGGCTCCCAATCCATGACTGCCTTAATCTTGGCTGGATCCACCTTAATGCCCTCACCGGACACAATATGCCCAAGGAACGCGACCTCATCCAACCAATACTCACACTTGCTGAGCTTGGCATAGAGTTGTTCTTCTCTCAACCTCTATAAAACCAGCCGCAAGTGGTCCTCATGTTCGGCCTTACTACTCGAGTAGACCAGAATATCATCAATGAACACTACCACAAACCGGTCCAGAAATTCATGGAAGACCTGTTGCATCATGCACATGAACACTGCCGGTGCATTTGTCAGACCAAATGGAACAACCATAAACTCATAATGACCACACCGAGTGCGGAATGCAGTCTTCGGTATGTCTTGCTCTGCAATCCGAACCTGATGGTAGCCAGATCGCAGGTCAATCTTCGAGAATACGGATGCACCCTGCAACTGATCGAACAAATCATCGATCCTTGGCAAAGGATACTTGTTCTTCACAGTCACCTTGTTCAACTGCCTATAGTCCACACACATTCGCATACTGCCATCCTTCTTCTACACAAACAAGACTGGGGCACCCCAAGGTGAGATGCTCGGTCTAATGAAGCCCTTATCCAACAACTCCTCCAGTTGTTTCTTCAACTCTTAAAGTTCTGTCGGAGCCATTCTGTAGGGCGGTATAGAAATAGGTGCAACTCCCGGTACCAAGTCAACTGTATACTCCACCTCCCGCTCCGGAGGTAACCCAGGCAGATCATCAGGAAATACATCGGGAAACTCCCGAACAATTGGGATATCCTCCACTCCAGGTACTGGTACCGTAGAATCGACCACATGAGCTAGAAAAGCATCACAACCCTCTCGGATCATCCTGAAAGCTTGGATGGCCGAGATACAACATGCCGATAGGGCTCTTCGTTCTCCAACAAACACCAATCTACGCCCACACAGAGAAGATATAGACACTTCCCTGGCCCGACAATCAACTACTGCGTGGTGTCTGGACAACCAATCCATGCCTAAGATAACATCAAACTCTCCCAAGTCCATGACAGCAAGATCAGAAGGGAAACTCTCACTATCATACCCTATTGATACATCTCTACAAACTCGATCAACCACCACTATGTCACCAGTGGGTAAACGGACTATTAGGGGTCTACTAAGGTTATCATCTTCTATGTTATGAGTGGTCATGAATGCACGTGATACAAAAGAGTGTGTTGAACCTGGATCAACTAAAGCATGTGCAAACTGACCAAAAACCATAAATGTACCTGCTATAACCTCTGGAGCATCAACAGCCTCCTCTCGGGTGATGGCATAAACCCTAGGAGCTGCAGCAGACTGAGTCGCACCGCCGCGGTTCAGAGCTCCAGAACCCCCACGACCTCGACCCTACTGTCCGCCACCCCTGTTCGGACCAGAAGAAATAGCACCACTAGCCATAGAACTCTGTACAATATACTGGGAACCACTGCCACCACTATCCTTAATCCACTTGTAGCAAGATAACTTCTGGTGTCCCGACTTATTGCAATACCAGTATGTACCCGAGAATCGTGCCGAGAAACCCCGTCCTTGAGATCCAGACTGATAGGACCGTCCTCCCGAGGATCTGCTTGGTCCAACCTGATAGCTCTGCCCTCGGGACTTCTTCGAACCAAGGTAAGAAGAACCATGTCCACCAGAATAATCTGCACCTCCGGCATCAGAATACTGCCTCTTCTGTCCTGAAGCTGATGACTGCTTCCTCTGCTCGGCTGTCCGAGCCTCCTTCCCGATCAACTGAACCCTCTCAGCATCAAAAGCAGCCTCACAAACTGCCTCCCAAGTCTTGTGCCCTCCACCAGCCACAGCTAACGCCAACTCTGTACGTAAGTCGTTAACAAACCGCCTACACTTAGTCACCTCATCGGGCACAAACTCCCTAGCATAAGAGAGAAGGATGCTAAATCGGATCCTGAAAGCTGATACAGTCTCATCTAGTCCCTGCTTCACCTCAAGAAAATGCTTCTTCTGCTCCTCAAGAAAACCATTAGTGAGAAACTCCTTGTAGAATTTCTCCTTGAAATCATCCCATGGCATCTCCACAGGCTTCGGTAAGTTGGCCACAAGTTCCTGCCACCATGTCAATGCATACCCTGTGAACTGTGTGTCGCAAATCGAGCTCTCTGTTCAGGAGCACAAGTGAACTTCTCCAGAACATTCTCCACCTGACGGAACCAATCATCAAACTCCTTGGCTTTGCCCTCCTCACCAGAGAATTCCTTCACTGCTGACTTATCCATGTGTTTGTAACCACTCTCCATACCACCTGCCGCAACAGGTGCTACCGACTGGGCACCCTGCTGCTGCTGCTGAAACTGCTGGAACTGTTGCCACTGCAGAAAACCTGATACTGCTGGAACGCTGGGTCCACAACAGGTGGCACAACATTTTGTTCTCCTCCACCTGCAGCATTATTCCCTGCTGCATTATTGTTCCCCTGACCAACGGGAACCTGCATCACCGACACATTGTCGGAGACATGAGTAGCGGCGTCATCCTCAGCATTGTGCTGCCCCTGGTGATCCATATCAACGCCTATATGAATGCAAATGAGTCAAAAACACTTTTAAAGTCATAAATCTGGAAACAGGCTTAAACACAGAGTTCACTTTGAAAACAAAGTTGAAAACAATTTTAAAACCAAGGATCTGAAGCCTGCTCCGCTACCAAGCTGAAACACCCGTGTCCCAATTTCACAAACAAAATACTTAAACAAAGGAATTTACCAAAATACCCTTGAAACCCAGGACACGAAATCCAATATCAAAACGTTAACTGGAAAGAAATTCTTAATATTCCGAGATGTCATAAAGAACAAAAATAAACCGGCTTAACAAGCCACAAGTCAACCCGGCATCCTGCCGATACATTATCAAATATCAAATCCCGGCAACCCGGCGATAAAATAATCAAACCAAAAATGACATCTCAACAAAATCCAATGCAGCGGAAGATAAAGTTAAAATAAAAATAAAAGTAGAAAATGTTATGCAAGTCGGCTCTATGGATCAAACCGGGAGAAGAAGCACAGCTACCTGCTGGGATATCCACGTCCGTACTCCGGTAAGGAAGAAAGAGACTGCACGCTATCTACGAGTCTGAAAAACAACGTTGGCGATTATGTGAGTCGCCTACTCAGTGAGCAGTATAAATCTAGTTATGTAGGTGTGCAAAGCAGGTTCGAAAGGAAAGAAGAGAAACAAACACAAGTAAGCAAACACACAATAACCAGTACTAATATGCCATTCATATAAAGCAAACAGTTCATAATTCTCATCTGATGTGTGATAAGTTTTTCTTATTATATTTAATATTCAGGGCCCCTACTGTGTGCGTCGAGCTCGGTCCCGTCTCATGAGACAACCAGGCATAAGCCCAATAAAACCAGGCACGAAGCCCAAACATATACATAGAGAGAGAGAGAGAGAGACAAAGAGAAAGAGGGAGGTAGAAAGGGGGAGGTAGAAGGAGGGAGGTAGAACCGGTCATCACAGACCCATATGCTAATCCGCATATACCATGCCATCCCGCATGCAAACCGAGGGGTATCATTTCCCGCTCGAACCAACCGGTCATCAGCACACAGTAGCCTATCTTCTATTGTACATTATTCTTATTCATAAATTATGAGTTCATGTGTGCCAAGAGTTGTGATTTAACAGGGTTGTGTGAATAATCAACTCAATCAAATATCCGGGTCTCCGACCCACAGTACATCACACAAATCACCCAAAATCACTCCACATGTTATATTCCATAACGATCCAAAAATTCATGCTCATCCAGCAAATAGTAACACATAGGCACACAATACGGATCACAGCATGTTAGCAAACAGGGCATGCAACTCAAACAGACCAATCTAACAAGCTCATGCATACAAACATAAAAAGACGTATAAAGTCACCTCAACGACGATTACAATCAAACCGTGCATGCATGAAACTAAATGCTCAACTGAGTTAAACCCGACCCTAACTAGCCAATTATGTAACTTCCGGGTCTAAGCCCGACAAGATGTTCTCTCACCCAAACTCCGAATATCGGGACCTAAGGTTCACCGGGCTTAAGCCCATCCAAATCAAATTCAATTCCGGGCCTAGAGCCCACTTCCTTAAGTCCGTTATTAACCAATTATAAATTTGGCTTAGAGCCCATACCTTAAAGTCCATAACGAGTTCCCAGGCCTAAAGCCCATCTAGGTCCAATGGTTATCAAGTTAAGTCATAGAAAATCTCATTATCGGGCCTAGGCCCGATTTAGACTAATTTTCCATTTAAGGGTTTTACCCGAGCCCGAGTTACCGTCCTAAAGGTTCTACCCGCGTCGGCAAGCCGGCCATATTCCACATACTTCCCGTTCTCGATTTCTACTATGTATATTACCAACAATACATAACCCAATCCGAAATTAGAAGTACATGCCATGAATGAATACAATTTACACAACATCGGTAATACCGTTAAATGCTGGAATGAAACCCGAGCCTTCGCCGGAAAAATCCCGAGCCTCGTCGGATTCCGGTGACCTTGCCGGAAAAATCCAAACAGCTCTCAAACGAACCCAACAAAACATCCAAGGCCCTACAACATCCAAACCAACGTTCAAACCCACAACATCCGAATCAAACAACACAGCACCTATTGAACTTCACAACGATTAACAAGGATTTGGGAGGGAGAGTCCTTACCCGGGACACTAGCTGCAAGGACCAGGTCTGCAACAAAGATCCACGGCTGCCCCCTTGAACAGATCTGCCGGCCAACAGCAACAACCCACACAGACCCGAGCTCGTCAGCACGCTGCCGGAGACCACCGCAACGGCGAGCCACTGCCGAGCACAACCAATCCCGACCACTGCAAATCCAACAACCGCACACACCCACACGTCCGACAACCACCACGAACCCGCCACCGAACCAACACCCAACACAACAAACAGAACCAAAACCCGATTAAAAGACAACCCGAGCAACCAAATTAGCACAAACTCGGCCAAGCAACAGAAAAGGAGAAGAGAGAGACGACGGCTTACCGACAAACGGCGACGGCGGATCACACCTGAACTCAACCACGAGTTCTCCGCCCCCCCTCCCCCCCTCAAGTTCTCGTCACGTCGAGCCCTCCTCTTCGTTCGGTGACGGCAGCGGCGGCGTGGAATCCAAAGGTACTGGTAGCTCGTCGTGAACTCGACCCCGACGCTTCGTAGAGGAAGAATTCAGGCGGCGGCGACGTCATGGGAGCGGGAGGACCAAAAGAAAGAAGGTGCAGCCAAGGGAGCAAGAGAATCGGGGTAGGTACGATTTGGGTATTAAGGGATTGTAAGAGAGGAGGAGAGGATGAGGGAGAGAGAGAAAAGAGATGGGGCGCCGTCGGGGAAAAAGAGAAAGAAGGAAGAAGAGTGAAGAGAAAAGAAAAGAAAAAGAGGGAAGGGGTTAGGGTTGGCCGGCCTGGTCCAAAACGACGCCGTTTTAGACTAAGGCGCGGTCAACTCGCCCTTGGTCAGTCAACGCCCGCTAGGATTAGGGTTTTGCTATTATTTTTTCCTCTTTTTTTTCCTTTTCCTTAACCAAAACGACGTAGTTTCGATTGAAACCACGTTAGACTTAGCGTTTCACCGCAATCTCGAATCCGTTTTCCACGGGACCTGAACCATGGACAATACCAACTTAAAATTGACATTTCCAAGGAATAATAATTTATTTCCTCGACTAAAACTCGAAAATACCTCAAGGGTAAAATTGGAATAAATTCCGAATATTCCAAAAATCCAATTATAAAAATCCGGGGCGTTACAATTCTTCCCTCTTTTGTTTGTCTTTGTTGGGTTCTTCAAAATAATTGTCTTGACCGTTCTGATATCCTACTTTTAGTAGAAGGAGCTTGTTGTATCCTGAGGAGTTTTTTGGGATTGCCAAAAATATCTCTTTAGGACAATGTCCTACACGCCTCAACTCGAGTTTTACCCAGCCAAATTTTCTAAATGTTCCAACAATTACCACTTAAAGTTATAGGCTGTTGGTCTTTTGCTTAGTCTACCACAGTAATTCTAAACCAAAAAAAAGTAGTTCCTAGATCATTAGTATAAAAAAAAAGTAGCTCATAGATCAACATACTTCGTGCTTCTTGCTGGATCCAAGCTTTCGCATTTGATAAGCTAAGAGGATACTTTATGCTTTTGTCTAGTAAATACTGTTTTGCTTTTACCAATTAGCATTGGTTGTAATGGTAAGGTGTACTATATTCTCTTAAAATTCGAAGGTCTAAGTTTCGAGTCCTGGTACAAGTGGGCATATGAAAATTGTGCTATTGTTAATAGTCTCACCTCACAAGATGGCGCGTCGAGCCATAGGAACAGATTAATCCGATAGTCGACCGGAATACTCTTCTAGTATATAAAAAAAGCATTGCTTTTTCCCTTATGAGCTATATGGCATTTCATTAGTAAATTAAAAATGAATCAAGTTAATACAAACCGAGATGGCTTAACTAGAGAATGGAAGTATCAAGATAAGTCAAATAATTGTATCCAGAAGGGTTAGCTAGAGCAGGGAAGGACTTCTCTTCATGTAAACATGAAAAAGGTACTGAATAGTACAATGGTCCAAAAGCTAATTGGTAAGCGCAAGAATAGCCACTATTATGCATGCTTTATGTGTAAGGAATATTGCTATGGTCTCACTTAATTCCTTTCCTTGTGGACTATCAGAATTTTGCCTGATTTTAGCTAAAAATGTTTCACAAGTTTAGAATAGAGAATAGAGTAGGTATTAATTAATGTAAGCTCTAAAAGCTATTCTATTATGTATAAAACATTTTTTTTTTCTTTAGCAGGGGATCTCTGCACGGCTGCACCTGAAAAGAAAGGCAATGTACTAGCAGTGTAAAGTAATTCAGGCCGTTGGCACAGTTCTCGAGGCTAAGGAGACTGCTTTTATAGAGCCCTGCTAAAATATAAACATTGTTTTTTTATTCTTTTTGGTAGAAGTATTTTTTCCACTTTTTGAACTCATTACTTTGGATGAGTCAGTTTCCAATAGTATTCATATAATATCCCGTTCAAAAATATTATATTTTGCTACCAAAATGATCAAATGTTTACTGGCTAATTCAACAACTCTCGTATGAAAATTTTGGAATATTAATACAATCAATGATCTCCAACAGGATACAAGTTCATGATGATATTGCAACATGCCATTAATTTTCTAGTCACTTAATTTTATTTTTTTTCTATCATACACATTCTACTTGATTTGATTTTTTTTTTTTTTTTTGTCGAGATACTTGATTTGATTGAGTCCTTAACCATTCAATAACTTACATATCCCAAATAATGAAATTACATGACAATAAATATCCACCGATTCACAACAGCTCCTGGATTAGCCCAAACTTGGTGGAGATTCAGGAAGGTAAACACAGCACTCATCAATCATATTTCTTCTATTTCACCATACATGGCATTGGAGGAAGCTCATAACTCCATTGCATCCAATGATACAAAAACACATCATCATATCTGTACAAGAAAAGAATATCTAGACAAAGATTTGAAACTGGGCGTAAAGAACAAACGTCAAGCTTGCAAACCATAAAAACCAATAGAAATCACCAAGAAAATATATAATCACACCACCAAGAACTAAGAACTACTCTCCTGTCTGATGCATCACATTGTTCAAACCTTGCATCTTTTTCTTGCTTTGCTTTGTCATAGGCAATGATATGTGAATGAACCCAAACTTTCTTCTCTGTGTGAAGTACTGCTTCTGATCAGCTCCATCCTTCTCGGCTCTCGGACGAAATGTGATATCTTCTCTTAGTTCATGAAGCATTTGACTCAAAGCAACCTTATGCCTCTGCTCTGTGTGGCCTTCTGTGGCCCCTTTTGCCATGTATTCCTCAGGCACAAGTTGCTTCCTGCTCAACACATCACGCATTGAGACTGTTGATCTTAGGACGGGCTTCGGATCGTGATCGAGAAGATTTGGGTCCTTGGGTTGGTTAAGTGGAGAACTCTGTTGATGATCTGGGTGATGGACATGAAAATTACCAAATGTGGTTGAGAAGTATGCTGGCTGTCCCTCCTGGACTTCCTCTGGCAACCATTTCCTAAGAGCCTCTTCAACAGCGCTTTGCTTTCTGTTTGCCATTTCAACTTTGTTCAGTGCCTCTTCTAAAGCTTGCTTGCTTAGCTTAACTTCTTCTGTTGCTTCCCTTAGCTTCTTTAGGATAGACATTTTAGTGATGTTAGGTTCATGCATTTGGTGCTTTGATACTTCTATCTTCTTGGGCATCTCCCGGGCCTTTGGGACATTCGGGGAGAGGGGAGATCGTAATTCGAATACTGCAGGAGCTTTCTTTGGCTCCGGCAGGACAAATCCAGACGATGTCTCACTACCTGATAGACCCCGGATTTCAGCCATGGCGACAGCTTCTGCTGCTCTAGCTGCTTCCTCCATCTTTTTAGCCGCGAGCAACCTCAACTCAGCAGTTCTTAGACTATTCTTGGATTGCACATTTGCTAACATTGGTTTAGAGATTGCAGCATTTTCAGATCCCACTTCAGCAATTTTCTTTATCTGCTCGGTATTAATGTGATTAGTTCGGAGGGTATCAGCAACATTAGGCTTCGCTCTTGATTGCTTTAGCTCCTCCTCTAGTGACAACACCCCTGCAAATTTCGATGTTAGCCTCTCGCGGGTCTTTTCAAGGAAGGATTTCTCGTTCTTCATTTTCTTATTCAATGACTCAACAGAAGACTGAATCACCCCAAGATCATTGATAGTTTTACCAAGGTTCAATTTGGCTTGCCTCAGGGATGATAAGATCATGTCAGGAGATGATGAAGGGCAAGGGCTCAGACTCCCCAACCTCTGCTGCTCGCAATTGTTGACTTGGAGCCTGTAGTTCTCCTTGTTCATTTCTTTAATAGCAGGACTGGACATCTGTTCATCCTGGGGGGCCATGCATCTCAAAGCCTCTTTCTGTAGCTGCTGCTTCAACTCTTCAACCACCCTTTTAGTTGTTCCAAGTTCTTCCAGGACATCCAGTGTCTCCAGTTCCTTCACAATTAGATGCTTCTCTAGCTCTGCTGCCTGTTCCTCCACTTTCTTTATGTCCATCTCCTCCATACCCTGCCAATCATCATTCCAGTATAACTAATCAATTCTTTCAGGTTCCAGTATATCTGGGATGATTGATTTTGGTTTATTTTTCAGATCTTGATCAATGAAAATGTCACAAGCGTGGTACTTATTAATGACTCAGGAACCCGGACACAAGATTAAAGGGCATGAAATATTAAATTCTGCAATCCATGTGCAATAGTACCAAGCTAAATCGAATCAGACACTTAAAATTATGAGTTGAACATTTCGATCGAAGCTCCGCTTCATACTATATGGTCAATTAAAATTTTGCTCTCATGAACTAATGGAAATTCCAAAAAAATAAAAATAAAAAAATTCAAGAGACTCTAAAGTCTAAATTGCAGACAAAACAAATGCCACATAGCACGAGTCTGTCTCTATCTCGTCTTTCAAGTTCCAATTGTTGCATTATGCCACATTATAATACTTTATCGGTCGAAAGCTTCTTAGCAAGAGTTTAAGTAGAAAACAAAGAAACAGTAAAAAAGAAACAAAAAGAACACTGGCTCACAAGGCTTTCTCCAATCCTGTAGTAGTAAGGCATCCAGGACCCGCTTCCACCACCAAACCGGGTGACAGCTTCCTTCACCGACCCGAACGGAGGCGACGTGTCAATCTCCGCCCTGTGGCCTACCTTCCTTAATGTTCCACCGCCATTACCATTCTGGTGACCACCCTGAGAAGAACCCATCTCGGGCCTCACTTCCCTGATCCCGGGAGTGCCTGGGACTGGCTCAGGACCCGAATCCACGCCATCCGCCATTGCCAATGCCAACCCACCCCAGTGACATGCAATGCAAGAACCGAATGGTAGAATGTAGAAATATAATGTGAAAGAAAAAGAAGAAGGGGGTTGGGTTTGTGTGTGTGTGGGGTTTAAAGCATGTAAAAGAAGGAAAAAGCCATGATGGGCATGCAATCTTTTCGAGTTTTTGAGTGATGATGGTGTTTGTGGTCCGAGTCACCAACCCGGTTGTCCAAAAAAAAAAGTGACTCGGGTCCACATTCCCACTCAGTGAGCCCGCGAGTAGTGATCTCCTGTGGAAGGGAGTAACTTCTAGTTGGCCACGTTGGAGAGAAATGATTGGTGATAAAATGGTGATTGGGAATTACTTTTGCTTTTGAGTGTTTTGCGTTAATTGAGGACAATTTGTGTAAAGTTATTGTTGGTAAACTTTAGTAGGTGTAATGGGTGAGCGTGAAATGCGGTGAGGTTTCCATAAAGTAAAAAATTAGAAGGTGCAGAATTATGATTGAATTTTGGGAAAGGCAATTTCTTTCTTTTTGTTGTCAATCAATTAATACTAGCTCAAAAGTCAGCTTGTGTTGTGGGGATCAACTTTATCTTTAATCTTTAATCTTCTTTTTCATCACAACTTTACTGTGTTCTTATATAAGATGTCGTCGTGTTGATAGAAATTAAAAAAAAAAAAACAAACAAACAAACAAAAGGGTTTTATGGGGGGCTTTTTTCCCTACGTATGATGTACTTAAAAACTATGGGAATTAAGGTAATCAAGGTGGATTTTTTAAAAAATGAATAAATTAATGGTCGCATTGTCTTTTAATTTACTAAATATATAAATTAGACAGTTTCTTATCGGAAACTAAATATTTCATTGATCGGTAGTACAAATGCATATTATCCTCAATAAGAAGAGTCCATACAGAAACAGCACAAGGGAAAATTGTCCGAGTGCAACCATTTCTTTTTCATATATAAACCTGACTACAATACTTACATGCTTTGTAGAGAGCAAATTTTGTTGGCTTAAGTGCACATTAAGACAAATCCTTAATCACATTTTACTTTAGCTAAACAGGCCCAAACTGGACGAATGAGAAATTTTCTCTCAAAACCAAAACACAACTATGTAAGAATAGTAGACTCACTCCATGAATAGTAGACACACTCCTTGTTTCTCTCGCAACACCTCGAGGAGGTTGATTCACAACACCCCCTCGGAGAGGTTGATTCGAAGGAATGCAGCTGAATTTTGGAAGATCAGTTTGCTTTCGTAGTCTTTACATTAGTTTCTTTCCATCTTTGTTCACAAAGGATTGATCGTATTCCTTTTATCCTTTGTTTGGTATCAAATCTAAATGGGAAATGAATTTAATTCCTTAGGATATTTTTATCTATCTATACATATTTACAATTTTATCATAATATTTCACTTTAATCTTATAACTATTAATATGTATACATGGGCAAAAATATCCTTAGGAATTGAATTCATTTCACAATTGGATTTGATACCAAAGACCATTAATCAGGTGGATTTCATTTAGCCCATACCCTATTCTTGTTATGGAGCCTCCCGACCCTCACCATCTCCGGTGGATTCTGACCCAATTCCGGTGCTTGAATTGGGTAGTGATGAAGAGGAAGCCGACAATTTGTTCTTGGCTTTTGGGAGCGAGGGAATAAGATGATGAATTTTTAATTCTCGGAGCCTTACAACTTAGGATGTAGCCAAAATTCAAGAAAAGTTGCAAAAATTTATGTAAAAAAGCAAGTTTTAAGACAACATTACTGATTCTTCAAACCCAAGATACAGAAACAAAAATGGTTGCTTGACTAGCTATTTTTTTTTCTTGATGAGGCTTTACAAGCTACTTGATTACTGTATTGAACTGAATTGTTGATGTCATAAGGTTGTGCAAACCAATTAATGTTTAGCTTCTTGTTCAAAGTTTAAAATTAAAGCTTTCTTTTTCACCCAAAAAAGCTGTCTTCAAGCATGTCTAACTGTAAGATCTCTACTCCAACCCTTTTCATATCGTTTGGCATACTAACGGATTGCGTCCAGTATTTCAAGTTGATCCAGTAAAAGAATTGGGCTAAATTGAAAAGATCAGATCATGTCTTCGAGAGAATATGCTACGTGTAAAAGAATTATTGTCACAACACTGTAATTGCTGTTAGATTATGTGATCAAGCTGCATTAGTGTGATTAAGTTGTTAGTTGAGTTAGTGGAGAATAATCAAGTTGTATGGTTTGTCCCATCAACTTAAGTGTGTTAGGAATAGTTGTGTGTGTCTTTTTGTTATTGTAATGTTCTCTTTGTTATCTGATCATTCTTGGTAGGCCTCATGTTCAGCAAACCAAGAAGATCAGCTTAGTGGATTATGGGTCTCCATACTGCACTAAGAAGTATGGGTTGAAGGTATGGGCAGTATGCAAGTTGCTGCAGCAAGTTGGATTTTAGGCTGATTTTCTGCCTATATATTGAGTCTTGTAATCAGTTGTAATCAAGTGAAATAAAAGAGTATTGAGTGTGTTTCACTTCACAAAGTGTTCCTTAACTTGTTCATTTAGTGTTCAAGTCGAGAGATTGTGACATTTGAGAGAAAACCAATAAAACAGTAACCAAGAAAACCAACTTGAGTGTTCTGCAGAAATCTGGAAATTTTTCAGAAATCTTCAACTTGAACATCGATGTTCAAAACCTTCTGCCAATTTCCAAATTGATTCCAACATCGATGTTCTAGAGTGTTTACAAAGTTCCAGTAGTATTTCAACATCGATGTTCTTGTCCCCAACATCGATGTTCTAAGTTGACGGCAGAAACATTTGAAGACCAGTAGCATTTCAACATCGATGTTATAATTGCAACATCGATGTTCTAAGTGCACTGTCTAATTCATTGAAGATTCAGAGCCTCTAAACATCGATGTGCAAAGTGCAACATCGAAGTTATTGAGCCATTTCAGAATTGATTGAAGATCAAAAACCAACAATTGGTAGCGGAGCAGGTTCCTTCTTTCAGGCCTGCCCTATTTTATTGAAACCACATCAAATTAGCCTAAACACCTTCCTAAACACCTACCCTCAAAATGAATACACAACCTGCAAATAGAACCACCTCTTCCTTACCTCTACCACCTATTTTTGAAAGAGAAAACTACAACTATTGGGCTATAAGGATGAAGTCCTTCATTGTAGCTAATGGTTTGTGGTTCTTAGTAGAAGAAGGTTTTACTGAAGAAGAAGACATTGAAGAAATGTTTGTAAATCAATTGAGAACATATAATGATCGGTTGCAGAAACACAATACTGCAATGTCGTTTATGTTCTCCTTGGTTTCAGAGGATATTTTTCCTTTGATTGTAGGAGCCACAACAGTCAAAGAAGCATGGGAAATCTTTGAGAAGCAGTTCAAAGGTTCCAAGGAAACAAGGCAAATAAGGGTGCAATCCTTGAGAAGAGAATTTGAAATGTTGAAGATGTCAGAAGCTGAAACAATAAGGGAGTATGCTTCAAAAGCTCAAAGCATTGTCATCAACATCAGATTGTATGGAGAAGTGATCCCAGAGGTCAGAGTAGTTGAGAAAATTCTCAACACGGTTGTTGATAGATTTGAAGCAAAGGTAGCTGCAATTGAAGAGTCAAGAGACATCACTCAGATGTCGGTTTCTGAACTTGTTGGTAAGTTAGAAGTTCATGAGCAAAGGCATGGGAGAAAAATTGAAGCTGGGATTGAGAAGGCTTTCCAAGCCAAGCAGAAAAATGTCAACAACAACAAATTTAAAGCCAAACAAAAACCAGCACCAAGCACAAACAAGTACCAACAGGAGGCCTCAAGTTCACAAACCGTTTTTTCACCTTGCAAACACTGTGGAAAAACAAATCATTTGGAGCAGAGGTGCTGGAAAAACAAGAAGTGCAAATTTTGTCACAGAATTGGGCACATTGAACGTTTTTGCAGAGCTAAACAAAATGGAGAGAATCAAGCCCAACAACAAGCAAGAACAACCAGAAACAAGGCAACAAGCTCAGCCAGTTGAAAGAAATCAACAAGAATTTATGTTCATGGCAAGTGAAAATTCAGAGAAGCAAGAAAATGGTGTATGGTACATTGACAGTGGCTATACTAGTCACATGACGGGAAATTCAAAGTGGTTTTTGGACTTGGATTAATCAATCCATGTGGAAGTCAAGACAGCTGATGGTGCCATCCTCAAATCAAAAGGAAGAGGTACTGTCTCTATAAACTATGATGGAGTTAGTAAATTCATTAAAGATGTTTTGCTAGTTCCTGGATTGAAGCACAATCTTTTGAGTGTGCCTCAAATGACTAGAAATGGGTATAAGGTAAACTTTGAAGATGATTGTTGTGTGATCTCGGTGAATGACAAAACTGTTCGCAAAACTAAAATGAAGAACAATGCATTTCCTGTGAACTTGAGCATGCATGAAGAGATGGTAAATGAATGTGAGGTAGATGAAAGTAGTTTGTGGCATAGAAGATATGGCCATGCTAGCTTGCATTCCTTGAAGCTTGCTGCACAAAAGGAGTATGTCAGAGATTTGCCTTCAATACAAATTCTTGGAGAAGTTTGTGAACCATGCCAATTGGGAAAGATGCATAGAGACTCATTTCTGGCTGCAGCAGAAAAAAGAACCTTGGAGAAGCTGGAGTTGGTGCACACCGACCTTTGTGGTCCAATGCATACACCTTCTTTAAGTGGTAATCTCTACTTCATGCTATTCATTGATGCTCTAACTCGCATGACATGGATTTACTTCTTGAAGAATAAGTTGGAAACTTTGGAAGTTTTCAAGAAATTCAAGAGCATGGCAGAAACTCAAAGTAGTTGTAGATTGAAGAAGCTGAGATCAGATAGAGGGGGAGAATTCATTTCAAATATGTTTGAAGATTTTTGCAACTCAAGTGGAATTGTTCATCAATTAACAGTACCATATTCACCTCAACAAAATGGTGTGGTAGAAAGGAAGAACAGGACAGTGATGGAGATGGCAAGAAGCATGCTTGCGGAGAAGAAGCTTCCTCAAAGTTTTTGGGCAGAAGCTACCTATACGGCAGTCTATCTCATCAATAGGCTACCAACAAAGTCAGTTGATGGGATGACTCCCATTGAAGCTTGGACTGGTAAGAAACCAACAGTTAAGCACCTTAAAGTATTTGGTTCTCTTTGCTATGTTCATATTCCAGATGAAAAGAGGAGGAAGCTGGATTTCAAAGCTGAAAGGGGAATACTATTGGGATATAGTAGTCAATCCAAAGGCTACAGGGTGTTCATGATTGACAAAGACAAAGTAATCACCTCAAGAGATGTCAAAGTGGATGAAGAAGCTTATTGGGATTGGAAAGAAAAAAAAGGTAATCAAGAACAATCCTAGCGACACAGCTGAAGTAGATGAAGATCAAGTGCAGGAAGATCATCCTCTAAATGAAGAGGATTATGATTCAAACACACCTCCAATGAAGGTTAGAACACTTGCTGATGTTTATGAGAGGTGTAATTTTGTAGAAACAGGGCCACATTGTTATGAAGAGGCAGCAAATCAAGAGCATTGGAAGAGGACCATGGAG
Source organism: Turnera subulata (assembly GCA_028386065.3). NCBI lineage: Eukaryota > Viridiplantae > Streptophyta > Magnoliopsida > Malpighiales > Passifloraceae > Turnera > Turnera subulata. Next base: position 9,929 of record JAKUCV010001685.1, on the reverse strand, counting down.
GAAGAAATTGGCATGATCAACAAGAATCAAACTTGGGAACTAGTTGTAAGGCCTGGAAATCAAAAGATCATTGGAGTCAAGTGGGTGTTTCGCCCTAAGATGAATCCTGATGGCACCATTTCCAAGTACAAGGCTAGACTGGTGGTCAAAGGCTGTGCACAACAATATGGCCTTGATTATCTTGAGACATTTGCACCGGTGACGCGCCTTGACATAATAAGATTGCTCCTGGCCATTTCAGCTCAAAACAAGTGGAAGGTATTCCATCTAGATGTGAAATCTGCATTTTTAAATGGAATTCTAGAAGAAGAAGTCTACATTGAGCAACCTAAAGGCTTTATTGTGGAAGGGAAAGAAGATTATGTTTACAGGTTGAAGAAAGCTCTCTATGGACTAAAACAGGCTCCAAGAGCTTGGTATAGTCGCATGGACAACCACTTGGTTCAAAAGGATTCAAGAGAAGTGAAAGTGAGGCAACATTGTATGTGAAAGGCAGCTCAAGTAATGATTTGATCATAGTCTCCCTCTATGTTGATGACATGCTAATTACCGGAGCATATCACAGCAAAATTTCAGTTTTCAAAACTGAAATGATGAAAGAATTTGAAATGTCAGATTTGGGATTGATGCTCAAAACTGAAATGATGAAAGAATTTGAAATGTCAAATTTGGGATTGATGCTCAAAACTGAAATGATGAAAGAATTTGAAATGTCAGATTTGGGATTGATGCACTACTTTCTTGGAATGGAGGTCATGCAAAGTGATGAAGGAATTATGATCTCTCAGAAGAGGTATGCCGAAACTATCTTGAAAAAATTCAAGATGGACTCCTGCAATCCAGTGCCAACCCCATTGATTCAAAACACCAAGCTTGCAAAGAATGTAGATGAAGAAGATGCTGAAATTGAGGTGTACAGGAGCTGTGTAGGAAGTTTGTTGTACCTTACAGCAACTCGTCCTGATCTATTATTTGCAACTAACTTGCTTTCAAGGTTTCTAAATGCTCCTAAGAAGAGTCATGCTGTTGTGATGAAGAGAGTGCTCAGATATGTTAAAGGCACTACTGATCTTGGTGTTCATTACAGCTCATTTGAAGAAGCAAAATTGAAGGCATATTGTGACAGTGATTGGGCTGGAAGTGTGGATGACACAACAGGTTATGTTTTCTTATTTGGTTCAAATGCATTTTCATGGTGTTCCAAGAAACAAACTGTTGTTGCTCAATCCACAGCTGAAGCAGAGTACCTTGCTGCTGCTTCAACTGTAAATCAAGTTGTTTGGTTCAGGAAGATCATGTCAAATTTGAAGATGGAGCAAGAAGAACCTATAGAGCTATTCTGTGACAATCAGTCCACTATTGCAATGATTAAGAATCCAATTGATCATGACAGAACTAAGCATTTCAAGATTAGATTTCATGTGATTCGAGAAGCTGAAAGTGAAGGAGAAGTTCAAGTCTTATTCTGCTCCTCCGAAATGCAATTGGCAGACCTATTCACAAAGCCTTTTCCCAAGAACAGGTTTGATTTGTTGAAGAACATGTTGAATATGAAGTGCAGCTTGGTCAAGGGGGAGTGTTAGATTATGTGATCAAGCTGCATTAGTGTGATCAAGTTGTTAGTTGAGTTAGTGGAGAATAATCAAGTTGTATGGTTTGTCCCATCAACTTAAGTGTGTTAGGAATAGTTGTGTGTGTCTTTTTGTTATTGTAATGTTCTCTTTGTTATCTGATCATTCTTGGTAGGCCTCATGTTCAGCAAACCAAGAAGATCAGCTTAGTGGATTATGGGTCTCCATGCTGCACTAAGAAGTATGGGTTGAAGGTATGGGCTGCATGCAAGTTGCTGCAGCAAGTTGGATTTTAGGCTAATTTTCTGCCTATATATTGAGTCTTGTAATCAGTTGTAATCAAGTGAAATAAAAGAGTATTGAGTGTGTTTCACTTCACAAAGTGTTCCTTAGCTTGTTCATTTAGTGTTCAAGTCGAGAGATTGTGAAATTTGAGAGAAAACCAATAAAACAGTAACCAAGAAAACCAACTTGAGTGTTCTGCAGAAATCTGGAAATTTTCCAGAAATCTTCAACTTGAACATCGATGTTCAAAACCTTCTGCCAATTTCCAAATTGATTCCAACATCGATGTTCTTGTTCCAACATCGATGTTCTAGAGTGTTTACAAAGTTCCAGTAGTATTTCAACATCGATGTTCTTGTCCCCAACATCGATGTTCTAAGTTGACGGCAGAAACATTTGAAGACCAGTGGCATTTCAACATCGATGTTATAATTGCAACATCGATGTTCTAAGTGCACTGTCTAATTCATTGATGATTCAGAGCCTCTAAACATCGATGTGCAAAGTGTAACATCGATGTTATTGAGCCATTTCAGAATTGATTGAAGATCAAAAGCCAACAATTGCTAAGAGTGAATTGGGCTATCCGTTTAGTCAGTGAAAAAGACTTTGGGTTCAAAAAAACGTGATAAGAGCCTAAATCTCTTCTTTATTTGGGTTTTCAACAAACTTTAGGTGCAGATTTGCAACAAAGACAGCATATTTGATGTTTCCACTTTACAGTTGATACTAAGACTATTGTTTGGAAGCTAAGATGTCATCAATTTCCTTTGGAATTATAGAACAATCAAATTTCAAGCGTAAGTATTGATGCAGAATGAGGTCCACGTTTGGGAAGATGAACCTCCTGCTGACAAATCGTTTTGGTCCATCTCCTCCAATGACAAATCGTACCTTGATACACATGTTCAGATGAGAGTGATAGAAGCAAGATTAATGATGAAACAACTAAACTTTTCGCAACCCCGAAATGAGAGGAGAGGTTGCTAAACTTGCATCATAACTATGGAAAAAGTTTTTAAATTCCTCTTTTGTAACTGCAAATAGCTAAGACAAATAATGACTAAATACATACATAGGGGCTCCAGTTGACAAAATTGGATACGCTATTTTTTGTTAAAAAAGATCGATCAAAAAAGAAGAGTTTTCTGTCTGTAAGGAAACTAAGCACCAAAGAAAACCAAAGATACCAAAAGATTGATTTCGTAAAAGACTTCCAAAGACAGATCTCCAAAAGATCTCCAAAGATGTGGCAACCGAATATGTGATTCGGTGCAAGTAGATTACATATAGAGTCCTAGTATTTATAGAGTACACTGGTGGTCATAATTAGTACACATTACAATCACCTACACCACTCCTACAATATCTCTACAAGGTTCTCATTAGCATCAGTTTTTTCTAGACAATTCCTGATACACTCATACAAGAACTCTACCACTTTCTAGATTGTTCTTCACAATAGGATCAATAGGATCAATTCCAACACTCCCCCATGATCCTATTGCCTATATTTCCACTCAAATCGTGAGCGCATCAACATGTTCAACTAAACCTCCAAAGTTTCCTGCTGATTTTTCAGCAACATTCTCTTCAAAAGTTTCCTTTATCCAATTCTTCTTCTGCAACATTTCCAGGATACGTCTTCAAACAACATCTTCAATCTTCCACTCACATCCCTTCAAATTCGGCAACTCCAACAACCTCATCCAACACTTTCACAGATTCCACAAAAGAGAAGACTCTTACCAAGAAACTCTGAAAAGATTTTCTTTCTCTTAAACTCTCTCAACCAATGTTAAGAGATCATAAACACCAAACACCAAAAGATGTCTGAAGGCTAAAGAAATGGAAAGCTTAGAAAGACAAAGTTAAACCGAGTAAAAGGCTTCCGAAAGATACCAAAGCTCAAAGATTAAAAGGCCCCGTAAGACCATAAGGGCTCCGCTACCATGTTAAAAAAGATCGATAAAAAAAGAAGAGTTTTCTATCTGTAAGGAAACTAAGCACCAAAGAAACCAAAGATACCAAAAGATTGATTTCGTAAAAGACTTCCAAAGACAGATCTCCAAAAGATCTCCAAAGATGTGGCAACCGAATATGTGATTCGGTGCAAGTAGATTACATATAGAGTCCTAGTATTTATAGAGTACACTGGTGGTCATAATTAGTGCACGTTACAATCACCTACACCACTCCTACAATATCTCTACAAGGTTCTCATTAGCATCAGTTTTTTCTAGACAATTCCTGATACACTCATACAAGAACTCTACCACTTTCTAGATTGTTCTTCACAATAGGATCAATAGGATCAATTCCAACATTTTTGGCTAGTCAAAGAAAAGTTCCAGCAAATGGCCAACCTATCTTGTTCTCTATTATTTGTAATTCATTGAAACGAAGCAGGTATCAACCTAGCAAATTTAGGAGCTCAAACATGCAATTAAGTAGGGATAAACAGCAGACAAGTAATGTCATTGTACGGATAACTCACATTTGGATACAAACTGCAAATCTTTGGAATAACTTCAACAAGCAGATCTGTTCCCTTCCGATAAACCAATCTACTTATCACAACAATAACAATTTGGGTTTTTGGTGCGGATGGTACCCATATTTTGGTGGTTGAGACAATCGTGTACCTAAAACTTTTCTCGAGACATTTATGTACCTGGAGTTTTTACGGGTAGGTCAGTCAGGGGTCTCGGGCGGGGCATGTGCTGACGTGGAAGCTGCCCAAAATTAGGATGTTGCCCGTTGCCCAAAACGACGTAGTATTACAGCAATACGACGATGTTTTATGTTCACGTGGCAAGCGGGGGTCGCACCCATTGTCCCAGGTACTAACCCGGTTTCATGCCTCGGTTCTACCCCAATTTAAAAGGTTCAACCACAACTCCAACTGTATTAATTATCAATGTTTAAAAAAACTGTATTAATTATCAACAATAAATTAATGCATTTAACACCTCTCCAATAGAGAATTAATGCATTTAAATGTATTGATTATTGACAACAAATGAAAATCATCACCGTCTCTCCAAACCAACCTCCTCTGTCCATCATCTTCTTTTCATTAGAAAATAAAAAAAGAAAAATTCATGTTCCTCCACCCACTCAAATCCAATACCAGAGAACATCCCATGTCAACAATCCCCCATTGCCAGGCAAGACGACGAACCAGCAAGCCCAGCCCCAGGCTAAATCAAAACAACCATTACCCACTACACCTATTTCTTTTTCCTCTCAAATCCTCGTACCCACACTCAGTCTCAACTCTCCCTCTCACCCACTTTTTTTTTTGTCTTTACTCAATCTCTCTCCTCCTCCACGAGCCGCCACTGCTTGTCATGGCGCCGTCGCGTCGCCGCCTTTGCCAAGGTCATGAAAGGGGAGTGCGAGGGGAGAGGGACCCAAACTGAAAGAACCCAAGATCCATTACTCTCATAGTGCGTGTTGAACTTGAGGTGCGGAGTTCAAGGCTCGCCCTGGCTGGGTAAGTTGTCATCGGCAACTCTTTCCTCTCATCCTGTCCTTTTCGTTTCTTTTATTCTCTTTACTTTTGGGTTTCTTCCTTTGTTGTTGTTGTTGTTGTTGGGTTTTGTTCTAATTGAGGTTGTCCTTTGACGGTGGTTCTGTGATGGAGGGTTTTGTGTTTATGGTTTGTCGTTGTGTGGGGTTTGTCGAAGCTCGGTGCATGTTTTGGTGTGGCATACTGAAGTCAATATAGGGGAAAAGGGAGCAAGGGATCCGGCGGTGATAAGGTCGAGCATGGCGGCAATTGCGACTCATCACTTGCAGCGGCGTCGACGGCGTGTCCTCCTCCCCAACTTGATTTATTAGTTGTAATTTCATAGATTTGTTGATTCATTGTTGTAATGACAGCTTGGTTTTGTTGAACTGGAAGTTAAGAATTATTTTACCATTGAGACTTTTTCCTTAAATATTTTTCCAGAATTAATTATTTTTTATGTCATTATCTCATTAACACGGAAAAAAGCGTTTTTTCTTAATTGTAATTTTTAATTTAATTCCTGGAGACAGTTGGGTTTTTTAAAAAATCGGAGTAAAGCTTCATAATTTGGCAATCTTGACTGAAAAAGATCAGGGAAAAAAAGTGGGAATCTCAATATACATCTGTGAAAAAAGTTTCAACCCGGTGGAAATTAGGGGATGTTTTGAGCCATTTGATTATTCGGTTGAACCTCTTAAATTGGGGTGGTAAGCCTCTGGTACAACAAATGGGACCCACGTCTGCCGCGTGAACATAAAACGTCGTCGTATTGCTGTAATACGACGTCGTTTTGAGCAACGGGCAGCATCCTAATTTTGGGCAGCTTCCACGTCAGCACATGCCCCGCCCGAGACCCCTGACTGACCTGCCCGCAAAAACTCCAGGTACATAAATGTCTCGAGAAAAGTTTTAGGTACACGATTGTCTCAACCACCAAAATATGGGTACCATCCGTACCAAAAACCCATAACAATTTCATTATTACTAGGTCTCACTGGGGCAGGCTTAAACATGTCAGTGTCCACAGCATTGGGTATTACAAAGACCTTTTCATGTGGTAGACCTGACCGCAGCACCGTGTTCTCTTTGCTGGTATGAGAGACACAAATTGCCTGACTCACATCTGCTAATGTAAACTGCAATACCTTATTCATATGAATGCTTCCAACATCAGCAAAACCATAGAGGGAGTGATCTGTAAATACAACTTTGTATCCCATAGTACGTGCATGCATTAGAGCTACATGACAAAGAGTTGAAAAGGCCTGATGCCCATGCACCAATGATACTTTTTCTCGAATAAGAATAGTCCTTATTATCGGAAGTGTACCATAAAAGGTTGGTAATGTGTTTCGCATTAAAAATGGTTTCCATGGTACATAGTAAACTTTCAGGCCGCCAGTCATGTATCTGACACCAGAACGATTACCATACGCGTGAGTCATAACCACCACCTGAAGATCACAAAAAAGATGCCATGAGCATATTTACATTGGAAAGGAAGTGAATACAACATCTGCTTCAAGAGGCCTCATACAATAGAAAGGAAGCGAATACAACATCTGCTTCAAGAGGCTTCATATATTTGGAAGCAAAGCAGCACAAAAGCGAGAACGAGAAAAAAATGTCATGAAGAAACCAAAGTTGATAAGAGAAAAAAAAAAAAAAAAAGTGACGAGCATTCCTTAAAGCAAACATTCTGAAGAAAAGGCAAAATCAGAGAAAAATTGGAATACTTTGTTTTCTGTTATTCTTCAAAGGAAGAAAAAAAAAAGACTCTTTCCCTTCATCATATTAACATAGCAACTAAGATATTCTAAAATAACATCCATTATTTCATTGTTCAGAGCTTGGAACTCATGACTACATGTTCAAATAGGATTAGAGCAAGATACAAAGTCAAACTGGCTAACAGCCTCAAACCTTGTGTCCTAGTTGTAGCAGGCACTGTGACAGGTAATAAATGTGGTTTTCAACGCCACCAAAGTTGGGATAGAAAAAATCTGAGACCATCAGGATACTATGCTTCTGAGAGGCCGCCATTAAGCCAGCCAATTACCTGCAACAAATAACCGTTTTGTTTTATTAGAAAAATGGCTTGTATCCAAGAGTCAAACGAGGCATTATGCTACCCAGAAAGAAATGGTACAGAGATATTATTACTGGTCCCACACTGCCATTTCAGAACTATCAGCATTGACATGTATCAAAATACAGCTATCAATCTTGATCCTTTTCAACATATGAAGAAGAAATGCCATGAAATAATTAATTGCAACAATTTGCTGACAGAAGAAAAGGTGCAGCACAATGAAGACGACTAATATTAATCTCCACCGGAAGTTCTTTTTGAAAGTCCAATTGCAACTTATAGTCCAGCACAATGTTTTAGGTTTAGGATAAAGCCAAAGCAGAGAATTATGAATCCTTTGCCAGAGACTTATCTTAAAATAAAAATGGATTTTCCAGAATTTGATAAGGGAATTCTGTGTGCTCACTCTCATAAAAATAGCAATATAAATAGTAAAGTTTCTGCAATGAAAATAGAAAAAGCGGCATAATATTTAAAATAGAAAAGGAAGAGTAAGAGCTACAGTTTGTAATAGGATATAAGTGTAGCTTCATGGTTTACTTATCTGTACATCTTATGCCAACAAAACTGTCACTCTGGTCAAGTAATGATACAGAAGAATGTAACCACAACAAATCCTTCCGGCCGGAGGGGAGATGTCGAGTCAATCGAAGGTGATAGGAGAGTAGAATCGTAGTGGAGATTAGAGAAGAGAAGAGAACAATCGAGGGAGGAGACCATACAGGGAAGACACTGTATTTAATCGAAAAGGGTTTTGGCATGGTTGCCACTAGTTCCTATATATATACAAGCATATTACTTTTGTTTTACAGCAAAGTCTAAATAGGAATTCGGCCAATATAAAATTCCCCGTTAACGTCAACAATTTAATTCAAGTTTCACAAAGGAGGGGTCATCCGAGCACCTACCAGAATTGAAAACTCCACGACCCGAACCTTCAGTTCACAGCATTCAATGGCTCGGCAAAGGCTCACACGGAACCCACAGCCGACCTGACAGCAAAACTCCAACGGTCCGACCGTGCCAGAATCTGCCACCATCAACACGCCAACAAGATATAACTTGATTAGTCGAGGCCCACAACCAAAGTGAAGAGAGAGCGGGTGGCTAGGAAGAAGGAGAAGAAAATGGAGGAAGAGAGGAAATCGATGGCGGATTACCACGACGTCGCAAAGTCCCTGAACGCCTTCCGAGCCGAGCCGACCTCGACTACTCTACAGCGTGGGCTCAGGCGCGTCACAACACTGCACGAAGGAGAGGAAACAGAGCATAGGAGTGAGCAAAAGAGGAGGATGCGGCTGGCGCTGCATACAAGGAGGACGAGAGGGAGAGAGGGTGTGAAAGTGGGGGTGAGCTAAAAAAATCCGAAATCCATACTGAGCTGAATGAATCCGTACCAGAAAAAGAGATCCTAACTGTTGCGGAATGGAATCCGAATTCCGAACTATTTGGTGGGATGAACGGAATGGAGTTTTAATCCGAAAATTGGTGGAGCTCCAGAGTTCGGAACATAATATTGTAAAGATTTAGTGTCAAAAAAATTTGAAATTTGTACCCATCCAAATTTTATATTGTTTACAGGAGAAAAAAAAATAAAACTTGTGCTATAAATTTCATTTTTTAGCTCTTGTGTTTTATTTTCACGACAAATTATTTAAATTTTTTTAATTTATTTTTAAATATAAATTATGTCAAAATTTTATAATTATTATTTCAATGTGCCACTTAAGTAGATATGGTTTATTATATAAAATTTTTTTAAAATATAATAAAAATTTCTGTTATTTTTACATAAATGCATTAAATAATATATTTATTCCTATAATAATAATATTATAAAATAATTTAATTTTTTTTGAATAAAAACATAACAATTTTAGACATCACACCAAATGTAAGCTATTGTATAATTTTGTGTAATTTATTTCCACTGCATTCTTATTTAATTTGAGAGTATTTCTAAATTGATTTATAATTTTGAAATCGAATAAAACGTTAACTATGTTCGGAATTGATGTCGTCAATCCTGCAAGTGCACAGAATCGTCGTGGTACTCAAGGTCGTATCCACGGAGACTAGGCAAGATATCAATCGATTCAATCTAATGGCAAAGAAAATAAATGAAGAGAAACAATATTGAAATTGAAGATTGATAAGAGAGCAAATGGTGAATTGAATGTAAAGAGAAGAGAAAGTAGAAATGACAATGAAAATGATAAACAAAGTAGCAATGATAAAAGGCCTAGATCATTCGGGAATTCACCACCCTTCCTTTGCTATGGATCAATGTACTATTGAAAGCTGCATCCAAACACATGAATTTTGATGGGTAGCAACCTATAATGAAACTATCCGCTTTCGCTAGTCTAGTCTCGTCTCAAAGAGTCACCTAATCACTTTCGTCAATTAGATTACCTCTAGGAGCAATGAAGCTTGTTGTTGCTACTGATTCCACGATAACCTA
>JAKUCV010001684.1:0-20078 GCA_028386065.3 Turnera subulata | reverse complement strand
ATTTTTGGGATGTCGATCCCTGGATTTAGTCTGGCACCCGGAATGTGTTGATAACCAGGTTTGACCACTAGTTTATCCGTGACGGGGCCCGGGAAAGATAAAATTGGAAATTGGGTTTATTTGAGTCCTTTGGGTCGAGTCTTTTGGTTGGGCTGTTTAGCCCGTGTTTTTTACTTGAGTAGTTATAGCGTGCATACTGATCGTCTTTCCATTGTCGTGAGCACTTCGGACTCACCCCTCACCTGCGGGCTTTCATCCCGTAGGATGAGTTGTTTCATGTACAGGTTTGTTGCATTCCAGACAGGCTGCGGCGTTATCCCTTGGACAGGCTTGGATCCATAGTTTGCATGTGTCGCATACAGTGTCATGTGAGTTTTAAAGTCTTCCGCTGTGCATAATATTATTGTTGTTGGGCCATTGGGCCGGTTTTGTCATTTATGATGTTTTATTATGGGCTGTTGAGCCCGGATATTTGTTTTGTACACTGTATGCTGAGTCATTTTGGGTTGGGTTGTCACAGTTCCGGCTCGTGTTTACTGTGTATGGTAAATTCGGGTCGGGGCGTTTCACTGGATATGGTAAGTTTTAATTACTCAATTGCTAGCTTCAGGCTGCAATACATGTGTCAATATTAGGCTTATTTCTGCCACTCTTGTCGGAAAAGATCAGAATTATTGAGCAATAATTAAAGTAGTGTCAAACTTTTTCAAAAAACAAAACCTCGAAGATTGAAAAGCTTTGGAGTTTACTGACAAATAATGCAAATTTTTTAATTACCGAAAAATCTTTTGGATCTTTTCGGAGACAGAAAAAGAGTCCACATTTGAAAAACTGATACCTAGCTGTCTAATCTCAGACTATAAGAAGGGGAGGCGGTTGAGACAGGAAGATGCAGAAAACTCAGAAAACTCAACAAGACAAGAAAAATACATTCCCCAGCTACTGTTTTCTTTATTGAGGGTGCCTCTCTAGGAAGAAGGAATAGGTTAGCTTATAGCATGGTGAATGAGCAGCAAGAGGAATTACCGAATGATCTGGCGAGAATTCCTCGTTTAGTGTTTGTTGATGAACTTTATTCATCTAGGTTCTTTGTAACTCCTACGGAAGAAACATTCTTCCTAGAGGACCAAAGCAATCTAAGGGCTTCTTTTTATGGCTCGGCTAACTCTATTATGTTTTTCATATCTAATAGACTGCAAGAATTTCAGCTAGAGCCTTCATGTCAAATTTTAAATCAAAGCAGTTATTATCAGGTTTCCATGATGGCTCGGAGCGTCCCAAGGGTGACTGGGTTACCATCTACATGGCCTAAGGTACGACTTCTACTATGGAATTGCAGGGGTGTAGTAAGAAGGTCCCAAGATTTTGTGCGTACCTTAAGAGATCTGAAGAATCAGTACAAGCCCAACATGGTACTGATTACTGAGATGTTGTGGCAAGCAGGAGAAAATCATGGTGTAATCCCACTCTGTTTTCCTGCAACGAATCGGTTTGAGATACATGGAGAAAACAACATGGGTGGAATGTGGTTCTCCTGGAACGACAGTGTTAGGGTCAACATCAACAACGAGGCTCAGAGTTTTAGAGTCAATGTTGTACCCAACAGATAAATATCTGTATAAACTTATGTATGAGGACAATTCCTCTTTGAATGTTCTCCAGTTATGGATCCATTATGCAATAATAATATGCATATTTTTCCTTTGCCATTAAAACCTCATCCAGGGCCATAAGCACAATTAATTATACTATCTTATTCGCTTCAGGGAATAGAGTAGAGTCAATTAAACGAGATCCATAATAATCTCTTTTATTACTGTAAATGGGAGTTTCTGCACTCTTCAAGAGTATTAGCTCTTTCAGAGCGTAAATATATGATCTTCTAGATCATAGTAAAACATGCGTTCTTCAGGAACATATTCAAACTTATGCTCTTCTGGAGCGTATTATTTTTTTTTATTTCGAGATTGTACTATCACATGTTATGTGAAATAGTTGACATCCACACATATAATTCTCCCCCTTGGATGTCAACTTGCATTGTCTTCAGGACAAATTCTTGAGCCATTCTTGAGCCATTATTCTAGAAACGATGATAAAATGCTGTAAAGTAAATAAAATAAAATAAAATAGCACATAATAATAAAACTGAAACATAAATTAAAATTATTCAATATATACTGGCTTGCACCTTCATGGTAAGCAAGATAATAACAGTATCTATTATCGGATGGTCATACAATATCCACCTTCTAGTGGTCATACAACATCTTTCTTCAATTTTCCTCAAAGCTCTGCAGGATCTTTTGGCAGTAAGACATCCAGTCTTTGCTGTATATTCGCTTTTTATTGCGTCTGCCAGACAATTTGCATTTAAAATGAATTCAATGCCCATAACAAATTTCTTCCGGAAATTTTAAGGGCCTTCAATTAACATAATTCCAAAATTTAAATAAATAAAAGACTTAATTAAAAAAATAAATAAACATGGGCCTTTTATAAATTAGCCCAGTCAAAAATAAATAACCAATAATTAAATACGATGGGGCTTATATGAGCCCACGAATAACGTAAATGAAATTAAAGCGAGAATTAAATGCAATGGGCCTTGTACGAGCCCAATCAAAACGTAAATGAAAAGGAGAAATTAAATATGATGGGCCTTTTTGTAGCCCAATAAATAACCGAAATTAAAGGCAATGGGCCTTTTATGAGCCCATTTGTAATTTAAATAAAAACATAAACATAAATTAAATACAAGCATAATAATAGATATAATATACACCTACTCGATAAATCTTTCGGCAATAATAATGGCATAATAATAAAGAATATAATATATATATATGTGCTTACTCGATAAATCTTTCAGCAATAATAATAGCATAATAATAAAGAATATATAACATATATAGAAAGGATGAAAGTAGTAATAAGAAAAGTTTTAGAAATAAATACCTTAATAGAGTAGAGACTCGTGCTGATAACGTGTTATAAAATTGGGGAAGATTTTCACTATTTGATGGAATAATACAAACTTGATCAAGATAATAATACAACTTTGGTAATAATAATACACTAATATGTAGAAGAGAATAATAAATTTAGATGGAGGAAGATTGGAAGAGAAGTGTATGGAATGAGAAGAGAGTGAAGTTTATGGTGGGTTGTAAGTGTATGAAAGTGAAGGAATAAAGGGGTATTTATAGTTGGAAATGGAAGGATAAAAATAAATAAGTATGATTAATTTAAAAGGATAAAATCAAATGGATGTTAGGTAAAGGAAGATGATATTAGGATTAGGACAAATAGAATTATGGAGGATAATTAGCCAAAGAGATAATTCCAAGTAGAAGTTTAGTGTATGGGTGAAATATTTACCGGGGATAAATTCGAATATGGTAAAAATGAATTTTACTGGATGGTAACAATGACATTCACCATAATGTATTTATAACCGTTCCTAAGTTTTTCTATCTTTCCAATTCCATGACAAATGGCATATCTTATGAGTTTACAAGTTGAATGGTATAGTCAAAGTGGCAAACCAACTTCAAGTTCTACCTGACCCTCGAAAACAAAAATGCTACGAGAAGCCTCCACCATGAATTTGCAATCCCTTGAGGCTTTTTTTTTTTTTCTTCAGTAGGCAAAAATTGAAAAAGCGAAGCCTAATAAAAAGCCGAAAAATGCCGGAATTGGTGATCCGGTTTGATAAGTGCTTGTGCATGCGCTAAAATGTCATGGACATGAGTCATGTTCCAAGATGGAGTTGTGTTGATACGAAAAGAAACGTGTTCCTGGAAAAAAAAAAAAGAAACGTGTTAGAATGACTGTATCATTTGTCATGTCAGTGGATAGTTATGATCTTTAGTTATTCGGCAGCTATAAAACGGCAATCGACCCAACTTCTAAGAAGGGGAATACGACAGCTATAAAATTAACAGGTAAAGTAATTATTTTTTTGGGCGAATAACAGAAGTCAACTTCAACCATACAAAAAGTCGGAGAATTTGGACGGAGGCAGGGGAAGGTGGAATAAAACATTTATTATGCTCTTTAGAGGGAAATCGGGATTAGCGGATGCTATCATATAATAGCATATACTATAATGTAACCAAAAAAAAAAAAAACTTCTAGGCTTGTAGAAGAAGAAAATGACCCAAAAAAAAAAACATCTATTAAGACTTATTTATCTATTAAGACTTAGGCGTGTAGGGGAGCTTTTTCGCCGGCCTTGGCTGGTGGTCATTCAACATACTTTTAGGGAAGGCAATGGTTTAGCGGATAAGTTAGCTTCTTTAGCTTTAGATTCTGATCATGGTTTGCACTATTTTCATTCTGTTCCTGATGTTTGTTTGGATATTTTGAACTCTGATATGGCAGGGTTGGTTTGTGACCCAGGCCTGGTTCCTCGTAATATAAGTATTAGGGCCTAGCCCCGTTTCCTACCAAAAAAAAAAACTAACGAGACGGTTTAGGATGTGAATTTGCCTTTTTCGAATTAGAGAACTTAATTGAGATTGCGATACACTTTTCCCACCCAAGAATAAATGATAAATGAGACGAAATCAACAAGTAGCCCAGTGATCTGCATAACATGCATTTAGTACATTTTCTTTTTTGTTTAAGGATCTTCGGTGAGCTACATCTGTGCCCATATATTCAGGGGCTAATATAAACAGTGGATTTTAAGTAATCATCATAAGCTACACTGAACGACCGTGTATTTGGTTGTAGTTTTGAGATTTTACAAAGTCAATCAACTAATTAACTTAAAGTAGTATTAAACTAAAATATTGATCGTGGGAGCCTTAGCTTGATGTTAGTGCTTACTGCTTGGTCGTACCACCATGTTGTGCAGCATCAGCCAAAGTACGTGCCATCATCAATCCCGGGAAAGCAACTTTCAATAGCAATAGCAAGATAAACGAGATGCTCGTCATATGGGTCCAAATTAAGCGAAGGCATCTATGCTTGGATTGTCATATCTTAATTCCTGGTTGAAGTAATACTAATAGACCACACCCTTTAGGCTCCACCTTCCTCTTTCATGGCCTTCATCGATCTTCACCATCTTCTTCAATGAGTTGAGTGTATAACTAGTTGAGTTTATCTGTGTATCAATGAGACAATGACCTGTTAGTATAAAAAAAAAAACAAAAAAAAAAGAGAAAGAAACAACGACTTGAGGCGAAACCCAAGACTTTTCTGCGCATGCTTTGATGCTGCCTGCAACAGGCAGCAGCTGGAAATGCATATATTCTTATTAATCTGGATTATTGATGTATGATTTTCTGTTTGTCATTTCTCAGAATTTAATTTTTCTAAATGAAATAATTAGGAAAAAATTAACAGGTAAAATAATTACTCAAGTCATATTCAACCATACAAAAAAAACGGGATATTTTGAATCTAAGCAGGGAAAAGTGGAATAAAACATTTAATATGCTCTTAAAAAGGAAATTGGGATTTTTCCTTTAAAAAAAAAAGGAAATTGGGATGAGCGGAAGCTATCATATAGCATATATAATAAAAGGAAAAAAAAAAAAAAACCCTCATAGGCAGGCTTGTAGGAGAAGTAAAGTTAATGTGGGGACATTATTCGAAAGAAAAAAAAAAAGAATAAAGAAGGAGAGGTTGGTAGGTTAAAATTTTAAGGTACGTACATCTCCACGATCTAAGCCGAGGGCTGAGGCAAGAGCCGACAACAACAGGTCAAATTCTAACTCCACTCACTCTGTCCTAAAATCTCAAAGAAAAAGAAGCAGCCGGGGACTACTAGATCCGCGGGGGGCCATGGCATGCCTGTCGTTTTTGGTACAAAAGGTGGGCTCCACTCAGGGCAGTTTCAGGGCGGTTCCCTCACTTGCGTGGAGGACAGTTTCCTCGGCAGCCTGCTTTTCTTCTCTGTCCAGGAGGGGAGGAGGAGGAGTACCACCGTCGCCGCCGTCGACCAGCCGCCCAACTCTTCCACGCAAGCCAGTGGGCGATCATGAAAACAAAGTGCCACCACTGGGTAACGAGGTTCAAGAGTTTCCGTTGCCCCTGTCATCTTACCCGGTGTTGATGCTACCGGATACCAAGAATACGTGTCGGCTTTTCAGTGCGGTAACCGGTAAATTCACCACGTTCACTTACCCGGTAGGAGAAGGGGGGAAATTCTGTTGTTCCGCCTCCTTCCCTCATTCAAGCCAGCATGGTTGGATGTCCTTCTTTACCAAGAATGATTGCTCAGTGATCCTGGCCAATGGTGTCTTTTCCAATAAGAACCCATCCACCATCTCCCTCCCTCCATTCAACACAATCCCCAACCTCCACTCTCTCCCCATCCCCATCGATGACCCAGAAGCCAAAGCCTGGGTTCCTCCGGGGACCGACTGCTTCTTCTACTATACTGACGTCCGCAACGGCATCAGGGTCAAGTTGCTCCCCAGGGGGCTGAGGGCCAACCTCACGGCTGGCCATTTCGTGTTGTCCTCTGCACCCACAGAGGACGACTGTGTGGTGTTTCTGCACCCCTACTTCGCTCTCCGCCGTGGTCTTGGGATAGATTTTGCTTACTGCAGGATCGGAGACACTCGTTGGAGTACTGCACCTCTCCTTCCTCCTGGTGGTGACAGAAAGAAGAAGAAGAAGGAGAGTGGGTATCCGCCCATCATGTGGTACGTCGTGTATTCCAGTAGAGACAAGCTGTTTTATGTGCTCAATCCAGATTGCTGCATCCAGCTTATTGACTTTAACGACCCTGATTCTGCACCACCTAAGAGGCTTTGCTCTCCCGAACCCGCCGCCCCGGTGGTGGATTCCCACCAGCTTGGAAAAGAGTTTTATGGAGACGTAGGACCATCACTCGAATGCCGCGAGTACCTGGCGGAATCACCACAGGGTGATCCTCTTTTGGTTCTTCGCTACGGTGTTCCCCATGAAGATGGTAGAAAGGAGCATCGCGAACAGAGGACCCTGGGCTTCCATGTCTACAAGCTCTGTTTCAATGAGCAGAGGCAGGTGGTTGCAGAGGAATTCAACTTGGATGGCACAGCCTTATTTGTGGAAGATGGCGCATCCTTCACTGTGCCTGTTCGCGACTATCCTGGTTTGATGCCTAATTCTGTTTATTTCTACGGATTGTATGAGATCGGCTTCTATAATCTCCTCGATAGATCTTTCACTCACTTTTATCAACCATTTGAAATCATTGTGGAGGAGTGTCTTACGAGCTACCCTTTCTGGGTGTCAAGGCCACAGTAGTCAAAGCAGCAACAACAACAACGTCGAGAATTGCCACTGCTACGTTCTTTAATAAGCCTAATTTGTTTCACTTCACTGGTAATCTAGTCTTTGCTCTACTTATAATTAATTAGTTATATACTAGTTAATTACCCGCGCATTGCAGCGGGGTGGGGAGTTGAAATAGAATATTATTTATATAAAATTTTTCAAATCTGTATTTACGCTACCATAAAATAATAATAGTGAAAATAAGCAATGCATTAATAAATAAAAAAGAAAAATCACTACTATATCTTTATAACTATAAGTATAACCTTTCAAGTTTATTTCCTTTCGATATTACTATATAGATATAGATATTTCTAGATAAATTCATGAATAATTATAATTTATTTATAAAATAAATCAACTATTTAGATGCAAACTCTGGAAGACAATGCATATGGGAATTTAGTTTCGGTTGATGGCGAATGCAAGAGCAACAAAAAAGGATTATCAAGTTTAATATGATATATCAACCTTTTGGAAGAGCAAGTCAAGTGTAACATAACAGTAGTTAATTAATCACCAATTCCCCTGTGAGCGCTTCGTGTCTCCTCTCGAATTTTTAAAAGGTTGGAAGGCTCCTAATCGGAACTGCTTAACTCATAAAATGTTGCACCTGCTGATTTCAAATTTCCTAGTGTATTGTGATTTAAGGTGTAGGTCCTCTTTCTGAGGCTGATATGCAACTCTTGTATAGTTTGAGGAATGAATAAATTAATAATCGTTAGCATAAAAAAACAGTAGTTAATTAATCAGTTTTAACTGTTAGTGTTAAAAGTAACAAAAAGTGAAACTCTTATCGAATTCTTGTCCTGCAAAATTGGTCTGCAAGAAACACGAAATCTGAAATATAGTGACTTGCAATGCTGCATGGGTTCTATTTGGAAGACATCTCCCTCCTTCAAGTAATTGTAAGTAGCAAAAGTACTGCTCGAACCAAAAGTCTGAAAATATGATGCATATGAACTCTCCATTGGTAACAAAATAGAAACAAAAATCTAGCAATACAATCCTAGGACCAGCCAAAAAGAACCTACATAGAGAAAAAAAGTCAGGTACCTATTTGTTCTTCTTCAACCTGTACATGGAAATGAAGTTTTATTCTTTTTTTGTGAAGCCAATAATTAAAGGAAGTGATGCTGAGAGACAAATTAAAGCACATGGAGTTATTGCACTGTCGACTTTAATAGCTATTACGATGTTGTAGAAGGTTAAGGGGATATTGAAGAAGAAGAGGTGTTTCTTGGAGACGAAGTAGTGATTTTGAGGATTAAAAATTTTTTTCTCGATGCCGTACAAGTGTTAAAAGGCATAGGACAGCTCATTGTTTGTTTCACCATTTTTCGCCACCTTTGTGATAAAGTTGCATTCATCCAAGAAATTACTAAAGGGTAAAGTTGTCATATTAAAATTTGTTGGGGGAAAAGAGTCAAATCACTCTACTTTAGTCTTCTTCGTTTTAGTATATATAGATATTTAATTATTTCGGATATGTGATCACTTGTATTCTAGTCATTGCTTTATCTGGATTCGTCACAGTATTTGTGATCACTTGTAATCTAGTCTAGTCTTTGCTTTCGCTTTGTTCGTGGTGTTTGCTCGGTGGCAATAAATGGGATCTTTTATGTATGATCAATTGTGGGTTGTGTTTTGACGTGTACGGCACTCTGTCCTCTTCCCAACTTTTATTGCCCCCAAAGTGTTGGCAAATCTGAGGACCATTTTAAAGTAATTGGTCTATCGTGATTGTATTGTTGCTAAGACTGTGCTGGTCTGGTAGAACTCAATCATAATTTTCTTAAAAATTAGACATAGGGAGTGAAAAACACTGTGAACATGTTGGCTAAAGTGTGAAATCTGCATTTTCGTTTAGAGAGCAGAGGAGGGGTGGGTGTAATTTGCAGGTCCTCAAAAGGTGCACTGGTGGACGGTTTAGCAATATCTTGGAGTTGGTCAACCTAGCCTTAGTTTTCGCGAGATTACCATTGAAACTGATTCTTAAATTTTGGGGATGGCGATTCAGTGCAAATTAGAACTCTTGATTATTTCTTCATCTTCAGTACTCAGCTGATGCAACTAATGACAATTGTTTAGTTATCAATTCTTATTCCCAAATTTGTTGATGACAATTGTTTAAGTTACCAAATTTTATTGGACTTCTTTTTGAGGCAATGTAAATGGATACTCCTAGAACCTCTGTGCTTCTTTGACTCACTAACCTTCGTGTGTCAGCAAACGTTCTTCCTGGTTGTTCACTTGTATGCATGGTTCATCAACCTTGATATATAGTTAACCTTGCAAGTGAATTATGCTCTTCTCCACAAATTCCTTTGTACCGTTATTTGTGCTCATCCATCTGTGGGTGGCTAAAGGTGCTGGGGTGGGCTAGGGGATGAGCAGCAACAGGAATTGTATTCTTCCGAATGAATTGAGTAAAACACCCTTATTAAGCCAGCTACTTCAATAAACTAACTCTAAAGACCCTCCTGTATTTCTATCCTTGAAGCCTTAACCTTGTCCCTGCTTGTGGGTGGTTGCTGTACTTCTCTTTCTAAGTCTAAACAGGATGCAAGTAGACTGGTACACTTCACCAATTATGGCTACCATGTCGTTGTACCTTTCTTTGTGTTCATCCATTTATGTTTCACTACTGGTAAGTGGACTGATGGATATGCCGCTGCTAGTATCGTTGCTTGTTACAGAAAAAACATTGCTTAATAAGAATCTGTATATCCAGCTACCTGCAGAGTAGTGTATGAATAATTTCATCCCATCCTTTTTCTCGGTTCAGGTCTGAGGCGTGTTAGTGATAGTTATAGATTTGTATCATAATACGTAAAGATTGCATGTATCAGGATAGGTATTGACAGTTGTATACTTTAGAGCTGTGATCATTATCATTCACAGTTGTATTGTGTATCTCCAAGGTTTTGGAGTTCTATTGTAATACTACAACAGTGGCTATAATAATAACACAAATGACATCCTTCGATGTATCTGATTCATATCATTCAACCCTGAGTTTCTATATGGTAGCGGAGCCATAACGCTTCAATGGCAGTCGATCCAAAAGACACTGAAACTATTGTCTCAAAAGCCACTAGTTCTTCTTCCTTTGTTTCTGGTGTGATTCCACAGCCAAAAACCCTTGACCCAGCCACGCATCCTTTATCACAGGTGCATCACCACATATCAATCAAGTTGACTGAAACCAACTATGCGTTCTAGAGAGCACAGATGGAACCCTTCCTAGTCGGACAGGGTGTAATGGGTTATATTGATGGATCATTCCCTTGCCCTACCCAGATAATCCAGCTAATCAATGACGGTGACCTTCCCGAAACCAATCCAAATTATGTCCGCTGGGTGCAGCAGAACAATCTAATACTTAGTGCCATTGTTTCTTCTATGACTGTGGAAGTCTTTTCCATTGTGGTGAACAAGAAGACATCTCGAGAAGCATGGATTGCCCTAGAGGAGTCGCTTGCCTCACCCAACAACACACGGGTTATGGCCATTCATATGGCCCTTCAGCGTCTGGAGCAGTAGTCTGACGAACCTGTTCTACGGTTTCTCAATAGGGCTAAACGCCTAGCTGATGAAATGGCAGCTTCTGGTAAGCCTCTTTTCGTGACTGATTTCAGTGTTTATGTGTTTCGGGGCCTCAAAACCGAGTACAAACCCCTTGTTTCCTCTTTGCAAACTTGCATTGAGCCGGTGACATTTTCGGAGCTGCAAAGTCTTCTTATGAGCCATGAGTTCATCTATGATGATCCTCTCAAGGCGTTGAATATTGATTCTCCTACCCCGATCTCTGCTTCATCTACTGTGCCTCCCATGTCACCAACGGCACACACGGTGCAACGCACTGATACAAATCCTGGACGTGGACGTGGTGGTTATCGAGGCCGAGGCCGCAGCGGTCGTGGTGCTGGACGGGGGCAGTATTCCGGCAGAGGGCAGTCATCTTCCTCATGCCCTAATTGGAACTCTGAGCCTGGCCGGTTGAAGTGTCAGCTCTGTGGACGTTATGGACATGGGGCCTGGCAGTGTTATCAGCGTGCATCCATGTCACAACCAAGTGCTCACACTGCTCAAACAATTGTTCCTTCTTCCCCGCATGGCTCGGTTCCTTCAACCTGGTTCCCTGATACCGGCGCCTCACACCATGTGACACCGGACTACAATCAGTTCTACCAATATGATGATTACACTGGTGGTGATTCTCTACAGGTTGGCAATGGTGCACATCTCCCTATAGCCGGTATTGGATCCCAAATCCTCTCTACTCCTATTCAATCCTTACACTTACATAACATTTTACATGTGCCATCTATCACCAAATCACTTTTGTCTGTCCAAAAATTTACTCAGGATAATGGAGTTTATTTTGAATTTCATCCCAAATTTTTCTGTGTTAAGGACCAGGTAACCAAGACCACCATTCTCACAGGTCCGAGCATTAATGGTTTGTACCAGTTTCCTTCTTTTCCAATAAATCGAAGAATAGAGGCTTTCCTTGCTGTTCGGGTGGATTCCCTAGTGTGGCATCGGCGAATGGGGCACCCCCATGAACGAGTTCAACGGCAGATACTCGCGAACCGGGACCTTCTTGTTCTTCCTACTTCGAGTCAGCAGCATTGTGTCCATTGTCCCTTAGGAAAATTGTCTAAGTTGCATCTTTCTATTTCCAATAAGCAGGCTACACGCCCATTAGAATTGCTTTATACCGATGTTTGGGGACCCTCTCCAACTCCCAGTTGTGATGGTCATCTCTATTATGTTCTATTTCTGGATGATTTTAGTAAGTATCTTTGGTATTTTCCCATTCACCACAAGTCTGATGTGTTTCAACTTTTCCCTTCTTTTCAACGATGTGTCGAGCGTCAATTTGAAACCAAAATCAAAGCCATTCAAAGTGACTGGGGGGAGAGTACCGAAAACTAAACAAATATTTTTCAAACCAGGGTATACAACATCGTATCATGTGCCCTCACACACATGAACAACAGGGGGCAATAGAAAGACGGCATAGACATGTTGTAGAAACAGGATTAACTCTACTTGCTACAGCCAATGTGCCTACGAAATTCTGGCATTTTGCTTTTGAAACGGCAGTGTATTTGATCAATCGCATTCCCTCTCCTATTACAGAGAATATTTCTCCCTTTCAGAAACTTTTACGACAGCACCCTGATTACACATTCCTTAGGGTTTTTGGTAGCTTATGCTTTCCTTTTCTGCATCCATACAATCGACATAAATTTGATTTCCATTCTACACCGTGTGTCTTCCTTGGTTATAGCCCACATCACCTAGGTTATCGCTGTTTTGATATCAAACAAAAGCGATTTTTATCTCACGTCATTTTAAATTTCTAGAGAGTGTTTTTCCTTATCAATCTGAACAGGACAGGTCTCCGTCTTCTCCGGTCTCTGCCGATACTTGGACATCCGTGCCACTCTCGGTTTTCTTCCCTTCGATACAGCCAGGACAACCCTCGACTTCATCTTCAACACAAACACCACCTTCTCCACCTTCACCTACAATTCCTACCAGACACGAATCTTCTCCAGATAATTCTGCTTCACCAACGATCCCACCTTCCTCCCCTCCTCAGACACCTACGGACTCCAATTCACCCTCATCTACTTCCTCTAGTTCCTCACCAAGTCCCTCACCACCAAAACCGCATCCTATGACATTACGTCGTCATAGACAACCACCACAAAGATACTCACCCACATCGAACACTGTTGTCCTTTCTCACAGTAATGACACCGAACCAACCTGTTACACAACATCACACAAACATAGAGAATGGCGCCAGGCCATGGTAGAAGAGATGAACGCATTGGTTAAAAATCAAACCTGGGATCTGGTGCCCTATCGCAATGGTATGAATCTAATTGGCTGCAAGTGGGTGTATCGAATCAAGCGGAAGTCTAATGGAAGCATTGAGCGCTATAAAGCATGACTAGTAGCTAAGGGGTTTCATCAACGGACTGGAATTGATTACAGGGAAACCTTCAGCCCCGTTGTAAAACCCACTACAATTCGGTTAGTTCTTTGTCTGGCACTTTCCAAACAATGGACGACAAAGCAGCTGGACATTCGAAATGCATTCCTCCATGGAAAATTGCAAGAGCCAGTATACATAAAGCAACCTCAAGGCTTTACTGATCCAATGAAGCCTACACATGTTTGTTTGCTGCGACGCTTTTTGTATGGCCTGAAGCAGGCACCGAGGGCATGGTATTCACGCTTGACGGAGTTTCTGGTCGAGTTTGGTTTTCAGGTGTCTCGCTCGGATCCATCACTCCTTATTTACAAACACTCTGGTATCCAAGTGTATTTACTCATCTATGTTGATGACATTGTCGTCACTGGCAGTGATCCATTATTTGTACAGAATTTATTGCACCAGTTGGGACGCACATTTGCTCTTCGTGACCTAGGTTCACCAGCCTATTTCCTGGATATAGAGGTTACTCCAACTAAATCAGGATTGTTACTTACACAAAAGAAGTATATTCGTGATTTATTAACCAAAGCAGGGATGGATAACTACAAGCCTGTCTCACACCGGCCTCGACATCGATTACTCTGCGTCAACATGAAGGAGAACCTCTTAAAGATCCGATGGTGTATCGACACTTAGTTGGCTCTCTCCAATATCTGGCTATCACACAGCCAGACATTGCCTTTTTTTGTCAGGAAGGTGAGTCAATTTATGGCTGCACCTACACACACTCACCTTACTGCCGTTAAGCATATCCTACGCTATTTGAAGGCGACTACCACTCATGGACTTCAGTTGACATACACACACAACACTGACATTCAAGTGTACACAGATGCGGATTGGGCAGGAAGCCTTGACGATCGCAAGTCCACGGGTGGGTTTATGGTGTTCTTTGGCGGTAATCTTGTTGCTTGGGCTTCTCGCAAGCAACGAACAGTGGCACGATCTTCTACTGAGGCAGAGTACAAGGCAATGGCAGATGGCACAGCAGAATTTATGTGGATTAAAAACCTGTTGCAGGAGCTTGGGGTTCCAGTTCAAAGGCCTACTCTTTGGTGTGATAATTTAGGGGCCACTTTCTTAAGATTGCATGTATCAGGATAGGTATTGACAGTTGTATACCTTAGAGCTGTGATCATTATCGTTGACAGTTGTATTGTGTATCTCCAAGGTTTTGGAGTTCTATTGTAATATTACAACAGTGGCTATAATAATAACACAGATGACATCCTTCGATGTATCTGATTCATATCATTCAACCCTGAGTTTCTATAAGGCGCTTTTGCGTTTTTTAGAGTCGGTTTAGTGCCAGACTATCAAGCTTTCCCCTAAAGTTCAAACTTTTCACATTTTAAGTGTACCTCCCATCATGCGTGAACCTGATTTTAGCTATCCCAGAAAGTTGTAAAAACTTCATCAATTCCCAATACCTACCGATGTTTCTTTTGCAATTTTTTTATCATTGGTCAAATGGGAGTTCCAAATGATTACAGATATTCAAAGAGGTACTATAGTTAACATATCCATCCCATCGTACTACACAACTTCAAATAATAATTTTGCTCGACCGAAGCATCTAGCACAGATTCAAACAAGTAATAAAGAATTATCTCCAATAGCAACTTCTATGATGATTTCTGACATTTCAATACCGTGTTTTGATTTTGATCAAAAGAGCTCAGTTTTCAGGAAATGAGTAGCCCGTTGCCCTATTTAAGGCATCTGTTGGCTGTCTGAAGTGCTCGCTCGTTGAGTAAAACGTTTAGAAACAAGGCTTACACACATTCATCATACTAAGCCTAAAGCTTCTGGCAGAATCATGGCAAAACCAGAGGCAGCATTTGGGTTACCAATCATTAATGTTGTAGGAGACAACTTCTGTGTTCCTTATCCTGTAGAACTTATCGTCAAGAGGACATACCATGCACTGTTCGATGCTCGCTTTGAAGTACTAGATGTGAATGGAAATCTCTTCTTCCAAAGTTGATGGCTGCTACCGGAACCTGCAGAAGAAGCATATAACGCGTTATCCTGCTGGTTTTCCTATCCTCACAAAGCACGAAAAGGTAATGCACATCTCCAGTATTAGTTTAGAACATCTGAAGGAAATAATTTGAAAGGAAATGAACTTTTTATTAATTAAGTTGAAGTTGGAATCTAACGTTCATGTGATGTTTTCCAAGGTTCTTAGGCTCCGCCACTGATGGACTGTTCATCGAGGAGAAAGCAAGGTGAGAAATGATCTTCTCTTCAGTGTGCAGCGGACTCATCCTTTGCAGATAAAAAACAAGGCTTGATGTCTTCTTGGGGAACAACATTGATGAAGATGTCAGTGACTTCCAGGTTGTTGGGAGCTATGCATCCAGGTCTTGTAAAGTCTACAGAGCTGGTACTGTGATTGCTGAGGTAACATCCCTCTAACAAGAGTATATAATCTTCCTTTAGTTTGACTAAAGTAAAAGAAAGAAGCACTTGGAGAATTCATCAAATTATGCTCAGAAAAGACACTGTTCTTCAAAATTTTCTCAATTCTTCACCAACTATGGAATTTTTAATTTTAAAGACACAAATGCTGCTACAGTTTTAGAAAAATAAATGAAGCCATGACATATCATGATAAAATTAGACGTTGTAATAAGGAAAACTAACTCTTGTTATATTCTGGTACTGTTACAGATGGATGATAATCTCACTGTGGAAGACTTCTTCAAATGTAAAGATAACTTCAGGGTCAAAGTTTATCCGGGAGTGGATTATGGCTTTATTGTGTCACTGATTGTTATCTTAGGCGAGAATGACATGATATGATCGTCTCTGTGAGAAGTAATCAACTTATAACATACCTGGCATTTCTGTCGACTATTCATGCTTCCAGATTCTTGATGTTTTGCTCTTGTACTATATATTCTGCCATTCTGGTTGAATGCCATATATGCTTAATAATGCGATTCTTATGAATCCGTGTGAAACTTGTTTATTGTTGATTCCGGTCCACAATGTATTGTTCCCTCTACATGTTCATTCATTATGATTGGCTCCTGGTGCTGGGGTGGCTAATGGATAAGCAGCTTCTGGTACTGTTACTTGCTTTGGAAGAAATTGTTCAATTAGAATGTGTAAAACCAGCTACCTGAGTAGTTAAATATGAATAAGCAGCTTCTGGGTCGCTATTCCCTTCTTTTCGAATTGGTTTAATTGCCTCCTTAATCATTATCAAGGTCTCTCCTCTAATCTAATTAATTAACTCTTCACACTTCAACGCCTGTAACAACATTACTTAGAGATCCTCTAAAATCGTTGACCAAATGCCACCCCTGTCACTATAACATCCTCTGCTATTTTTATCATCAGTCAAATGATCTGAGTTTCAAACTAATACAGATATTCAAAGAGGTATATATCAAACATAACCATGATTATCTTACAACGCAAGTTAAACTATTTAATCACCCACGACAGAAGCATTTAGCACAGGTTTCAAACAAAGTAATAAAAGATTTTCTCCAGCAGCACTCTTATGATCTTGTCTAATGTTAACTGACTATAGATATTCAAGTAGGCCTTGGTTGGTTCAAGTGGCTCGGCACAGGGTCTTGAATTCGAGCCATGTGAACGGAGAAAATCAGACAGGATTTGTCGGGGCTGCTGCAGGCGCATATTTTTCCTACATATGACATTAGTCTAAAAAAATATTATTGCGTGTCTGACATTTCAAGACCGCGTTTTAAGGTACTTAGTCGGTCAAAACTGCACACGGATTAAGTGAACAGTTCAGAGTAAACACTAACAAAGATTCATTACTGTTCCTAATTAAAGCTTCTGTCAGATTCATGGCAAAACCAGAGGTAATACAAGGGCTGCCAGTCGTTAATGTTGTAGGAGATGTCTTCTGTGTTTTTTATCCTGTACATATTAGTGGTCAAGAAGAAAAGGCATGCACGCTTTGAAGTACTAGATGTGAATGGGAATCTCCTCTTCCAAGTTGGTGCTTGCTTCAGGAATCTGTGGACGAGGCGAATAGTGCGTTCTCATGCTGGTTTTCCTGTCCTGACAATGCGTCAAAAGGTAGTGTACATCCCGGTTCTGGTGTAGAATACTTCAAGGAAAGGATTTTTGGTACGGATGGTACCTATATTTTATGGTTTGAGACAATCATGTACCCAAACTTTTTTGCCGAGACATTTATATACTTGGAATTTTTATGGGCAGTTCAGTCACGGGCCTCGGGCTGGGCATGTGCTGACGTGGATTCTGCCCTTTTTTGACCTGCTGCCCGCCGTTCAAAACGACGTCGTATCACAACAATACGGCGTCGTTTTATCGTCCACATGGCAAGGGTGGGTCCAAACCCACTATCCCAGCGGCTACCCATCCGGCTCTCACCCGAATGAAGAGGTTCAACCAAAGAATTAAATGCCCCGAAACATCCCCTCATGTATCAATTATAAACTTTAAATCAAAATTTTTTTAACTAGCTTTCTAATTAACCACAATATATAGTAGTATCCTACTTTTACTCCTAAATTCTTTCCCTTAATTTTTAAGTGATTTTTAAAACGTTACTTATTTTTACTATAATAATGGATTCTTAATTCTGATAATTAATGCGATATCATTACAAAATAAAAAAGGAAATTAATTATTAGTTATAATTAGAGAAGAAATGAATTTTCAATGTCGAAATCATTACAATTTTCAAAAAAGAAATTAGCTATTATTTATAATTGGAAAGTAAATGGATTGTTAGTTCTGATAATTAATGTGATATCATTACAAATTGAAAAAGGAAATCAATTAATAATTATAATTAAAATAGATTTTCCACCCTTATTAATTCGAAATCATTTCAAAATTTTAAAAGGAAATTAGTTATTATTTACCATTGAAAAAATTAAAATTTTAATTCTGATAATTAATTCAAAATCATTATTAAAAGGGAAAGTTTGACACATAATTAATTATCATTATTAACCATTAAATCCTTTGTGTTGAAGACTTATTTTTATGACAGACAACGAAATAATAAAGGGAAAAAAATTTGTAACCCTCACCCTAAACCCAAAAAATAAAAAATCTGGAAAAACAATTTCCTCATCTTCACCGTCAACCTCATCCCCCTCCCCCTCCTCCTCCTCCACCGGCGTCGACCCCATCTACATCCCCTTCTCCTCCGTCTCCCACATCTTCTCCATAAAAAATCCCTAAGAAATCCGCAAGAACAAGACATGACCAGAATTGACGATGCCATGTCCAGTGAACCCCCAGAACACGACATTGTTATCCAACCCCGAATTCATGGCTGCATCCTTTCAATTTAATTCATGGAAGCATCATTACAAATCACCAATCTAACCATAAAATCCAACTCCACTCACCAACAGAACTCACACGGCTGATTCAATCCGAACTGGCCTCTGACCACACCGGCGTGGGCGGCGCAATGCGAGGAAGGTGAAGCTGTGATGGTCGTTGGGCTTGACTTGCCTTCTCCGGCAACGGTTGCTGCACAGCGAGGTAGTCGCATGGAAGCAGATGGTGGTGGCAGCGACGGTGCAAGGCGGGTGTCGGCGTGGTAGTGGTGATGCTGTTGGTTGCAGCACGCGCGGTGTGAGACGGCTCCCGATGCTGGGCGACGGAGGCGCGGCGACTGGGCGGTCAGTGGTGGGTCGAGGCCGACAAAACCCCCACTACTCCTTCCACAAACAACAATTCCTCCTTCCCAAAAAAGAATTATAGCCAACAAAATCGCACAAATCCAACAGTAATGGAAAGGGTGAGGAGATTGAAGAGAAAGTGGTGGTGGTGTTGTTGCAGGATTTGTTGAGAGGGAAGATGAAGAGAAAGTGGTGGTGGTGGTGGTGGCTGTTGTCGTCGTGGTGGTTAATTTTTTGTAGGATTTGTTGAGAGGGGATATGAAGAGAAAATGGTGGTGGTGGTGGTGGTGGCGGCGGCTGTTTGTCATCGTGATGTTTAATCTTTTTGTTGGCTTTAATTTTTTAAATAAAAATGGTTATTAAAAATAATATTAGGAGAAAATTAAGGAGAAGATTAGGTGGTAAAGTAGGATTATATATTTAATTTGAGTAGGATTAGTAGATGGTTATATTTTTTTTAAAAAAATAATTCGATAAATGAGTCTGTTACTCTTCCCATCTAAATTTTATTTTTTTAATATAATTATAATTAGAAGAGAAAAGGAAAAAGTAAAACTGAAAGAAAAAGAAACTAAAAATTTGGGTTTTAAAGTTGTTTGGGTAAGGTTGGACCTTTAAAACTGGGGGAGTCTCTAGGCAAAAAATCGGGTCAATTGTTGGGGAATGAGTGGGACCGATGTCTGCCACATGGAGGTGAAACGACGTCGTTTATGGTAATACGACGTCGTTTTGAGCAACGGGCAGCAACCTAATTTTGGACAAAATCCATGTCAGCACATATCCGGTCCGAGACCCATGACTGACCTGCCCGCCTGAAACTCCAGGTACATAAATGTCTGGAAAAAAGTTCTGTGTTTTTTATCCTGTACATATTAGTGGTCAAGAAGAAAAGGCATGCACGCTTTGAAGTACTAGATGTGAATGGTGTTAGATAATTAACATGAACAATCATAATAATCAGGAATCAAGAGACGATAATTAATTCCCAATTCAATCATTAACATAATACCCATTAGATCTTAGAACTAATTATCTCCCACTAATAGCATGAGGTTAAAGACATACCTGGTAAATCGATTATGCTGTCTTCTAAATTCTCTTAATCTCCTCTTGATTTGTCT